>JAFBJT010081407.1:131030-146752 GCA_016785325.1 Chascanopsetta lugubris
ATATCTCTATATATATATATGTATGGTGTGGGTAGATCATTTTGACGGTCAGTGATAAAGTAGCTGGCATGGTGAAGAAGTGCGAGCAGCACTGTTCTAACGCATCAGGTCCCTTTAAACAAAAATGTTTTGTGCACTTTGTTAAAAAACACAACTATGGTTTTGGCAGAGTCAAGCATCCATGTGTGTTTTTTGTGTTCGTCCATTCGATTTTTTAAATTTGTATTATTATGACTTTAACAGCTCAGGGATGTTCACGGAGCAACCTGTTTGCGCACTTTCTGAAGATTGTCTGCTCTGTGAATTTGCACAGTCAGTTTTTTGAATAAACTAAACTTTAAAAAGGAGGCGTGGTCTCGCTCCACCTGAGACCGAGCACGGCGTGTTTTTCTTTACACGGTCGAAGGGAAAGAGGATGTGATTTGATTTGGTGCAGCTGCTGCAGATCAAAGGAAACAAAGATCTTGGTACTGACCGAACCTCTTGTAACCAAAGGACTGCACCTCCTCTTCATCAGCAAAGTCGTCTGGAGAAAGAAAACACACAAATCCAATCATTCAAACAGAACCATGAACAAAACTGCTTACGGATAATTATACCCATTTTTTACAAGTGCACAATCACAAGTGAGTGAATTGTTGTTGTTGTTTACATCAGAGGCAGATCCTTTAAACCAGTGTTACCCCACCAATCCTGATTGATCACTTCATCACCATTTTAGATTGAAGACATAAAGATGTTTAGATTAGATACACAAGGGTGGAATGTAAATTCAAATTCTAATAATAAAATAAAAAGCTAAAATAGAATAAAATAAAATATGTCACTCATGCTGGAGTCTGGACAGTGGTTCATTAGGACGTTTTCCTAAAAGTAATCAAACAGATTTGAAAGATATTTGAAAATTGAAATGATAATAACAGCACAGTGCTGGAGTCCATCTCATCTTCACCCAGATCGACAAGGTTCTTCTCCGACCCACATCGCTCTGTTAAGGCCATGTTGGTCCTGTTAGGGTTCTGCTCTCCTCCTCCTCTCTCCCTCTGTCATTCACACACACACACACACACACACACACACACACACACACACACACACACACACACACACACACACACACACACACACACACACACACACACACTCCCTCTGCTCATCATTCAATCACCCCTCACACTCCTGCTCACTCACCTCTTCAGCCACGCCCATATTTCAGCTTCAGTCTGCCGCTCACTCCCCCAGGTCCTAATGTCCTGTTCCTCCCTCAGTGGTCTCTACCTTGTCCACCTGGTTCTGACCTCTGCCTGTTCCTGACCTGCCTTTGTCTCCTGGCCCGGAAACCCGGCGCCTGGTTCTGTATCTGTGATGAACTCTGTCTGCTCCTTATGGTTTATTTCCTTATTGTTTTTGGGTCCTGTCTCCAGCCGTCTCAGATCCATGCTGAAGGTCTGAAGTTATACTGCCAGCGCTACATATAAAAACAGACATGTGGGTATGAACAAAAACATTGAGGTGCAAGTCCACCTATGTTGCAGTTTTCAAATGCAGACAGAGTGAGGTCCGTTTTCTGCTGACTGAGCAAATTCAATCCACTGAGAAAATACTGACAAGATGTAAAAACTCCAGGAACTGGACAAACCCCAACAACCATTTCACATTTCAACGATGAACCTTCACAAACCAGTACAGTCTCCTTCCTTCATCTACTCTCCTCTTCCCTTTGAGCCCAGTCAAAGTAAACAGAGACTCCACGCTGCTTCATCGTGAACTACTGAAACTCCTCCTCTCTCTGGAAGTCTGTCTCTCAGACTTCTGCTCTGGGGGATTATTCCCAGCAACTACAAATGCCTCCAATCCAACGGTCTCATCTGTAATCCAGATGTGGCAGCTCCTCTGTGATAAAGATGGAGAGTTCACAGCTGATGGGACTCGTTTGTCTCTTGGTTTAAAACTGTAAAAAAACATTGTAATCACTGAGTGGACGTCCATTGACGAGACAGACAGACGCGATCTGTATCTACCAAACAGAAAGTGAATCCCAGCTATTTATTTTTCAGAATCTCCCAAACAGCCTGATTCTTGTTGTATTTCCGGTCCACGTCAGAACGATCTGTGAAAATGTGTTTCCTCAGAAATAAACCTTTTCTTTCCTGATTCAAAGTTTTGAAATAAAAATGAAAGCTGAGTTAAAAGAAATGAATAGATCTAGACCGTAATGATGGGGACACTTGTTATTGTGTGAGAGGCGATGAGCAGTCAGCCAATCAGAGCAAACCTCCCTGAGGAGGGGGAGGAGATCAAACATGGATAACATGTAAATGTGCATGAGTGGTGAATTCTTAAATAGGCTTTTTTTTAACTACAAGATCCATTTGTTTCGTAATTCTTTGACGACAGGTCTTTAATTGATCATGCTTCATGTTTTTGATTGACTTCACTGTGTTTGTCTGTTTGAGTCCCTCATCCACGCTGCGCAGCCGGTGACAGGTCGGCTGGAGGGGTCACGCCCTGAATATGCGCACTTTCAAACCTCCAGTCAGAAAGAAGTTCAGCCTCACGTCACGTGAAACTCACGGGAAACACGAGAGAGATCGAGACCAAACGGACGTTCGTACCAGACTTTAAATGTGTTTCATTCACTCATTTTTCTGAGTCTTGAACTAAACCTGAAGAAGTCTGTTGAAATGACAAAACACTGGAAGAGACTAAAACCTGTGTCCATGTGAAGCCGGAGATGGTTTCATGGCGGTGGAAGGTTCCGATTCCCTCTGTGACAAATACACATTTCAGACCTGAAAGGTCCGATCCTCAGTTTGAATGAGGACTGAAGGTTCTCCTGCATGTTCAGACGGGAGAGGGAGAGCCGAGACACAACGTGCAAATCTGACACACTGCACCTTTAAAGAACCTTTGTTTTCTTCCCCTGGTCATTATATAAGAGTCAACTTTGTACTGCTCAGGCTGAACTCTGTGTCCAGAGAGGAGGTGACCCTTTGATGTGCAGCCACACACACACACACACACACACACACACACACACACACACACACACACACACACACACACACACACACACACACACACACACACACACACACAGCTGTAACTGAATCCAGATGTGAGACTGAGCTGCAGCCCACGCATTCCTCACGTCTGTGGCTGAGCAGCGGCTCCAGGAGCAGCTCAGAGGTGACAAACAAAGAGGGTGTGTGTGTGTGTGTGTGTGTGTGTGTGTGTGTGTGTGATATGAACGGACCCACCTTTCATTGTGCTCTCAGACCCTTTGCCCACTCTGTTGTCAGGAGTCACATCCACAGCATCGCACTGACATGAGTTGACTGTTCCCACAATCGTCTGTCTGTGTTTGTGTCGGGGAGAAAAATCCAAAGTGTCTCCTGAGGTTCTCTGCTCCGCAGGTAGGTCCAGGTCCAGGTCCAGGTCCAGGTCCAGGTCCAGGTCCAGGTCCAGGTCCAGGTCCAGGTCCAGGTCCAGGTCCAGAGCTGACCCTGCAGATCTGTGCAGGCTGAAGGTGCTCAGAGCAGAAGTAGGAGGTAACAAAGAAAACACACGCTCCCCTGTCTCATGTGCATGTGGGTTAAGAGATGCTGAGGTGTGTGTGTGAATGTGTGTGCGTGAATGTGTGTGTGTGTGTGTGTGTGTGTGAATGTGTGTGTGTGTGTGTGTGTGTGTGTGTGTGTGTGTGTGTGTGTGTGTGTGTGCGTGCGTGCGTGCGTGCGTGCGTGCGTGCGTGCGTGCGTGCGTGTGTGTGTGTGCAGCTGCAGCTACATCCACACTCTGAAGCTTCCACTGCTCCAACTCCACAAAGTTCTGGGACCTGAACGTGAGAGGAAGTGGTGCGCCCCAAGGGCTGCACCAAGAGACCACGTGTTCATCCTGTGTGTGTGTGTGCGTGCGTGCGTGTGCGTGTGTGCGTGTGTGCGTGCGAGTGTGTGTGTGCGTGTGTGTGAAAGGTATAGGTATTACTAATGTTACAGGACCTAAATTTAGGTTTATGTTAAGTTAAGCTCATTTCAACTATTGTAAAAGGATCCAGGATCGAGAGAGAGAGAGAGAGAGAGAGAGAGAGAGAGAGAGAGAGAGAGAGAGAGAGAGAGAGAGAGAGAGAGAGAGAGAGAGAGAGAGAGAGAGAGAGAGAGAGAGAGAGAGAGAGAGAGAGAGAGAGAGAGAGAGAGAGAGAGAGAGTTGGTCATAACAGAAGACTAAAGATAACTGATTAAAGGTGCGCTGTGTACGATTTGGTGACCTGTAGAGGTGAAGCGTTGTATCATCACTCTTCTGAACATGAGAACCTGCGCTCGACTTCAGTTCTCATTCAAACTCAACAGATACTTTTCCTGCAGTGAAAACATGGCGGCCCCAGGGGGAGGAGCCACTCCTCATGTAAATATACATTAAAGGGCTCAGTTGAGGGGAATGGAAAAAGCAAGTCATCGTTATTTCTACACATTGATGAGACAACGATTGATGGAAATCCTACACACTGAAGCTTGAATGTCCATAAATCACAACCTGTATTTAGATACGTGTGAATACATTTAAAGGTGCAGTGTGCACACACACACACACACTGACATTTTCATGAATTCATCATCATCTAAATGTTTGTTTGTTTGTTCCCAATACACTTAAATGAGCCCATGAGGAGTGGGTCTCTTCTACGGGGGCCGCCATGTTTTTACAGTAGCCCAGAGTGGACACACTAAACCTTTTTGAGTTTGAATGAGAACTGAAGTCTATCGGTTCTCCTGGCTGAGGTGATGGATACAACATGGCCCCAGATGTTACACACTGCACCTTTAATCTCAGCCATCACGGCACAACACGAACAAGTGGATCAGGAGAGGAAATGGAGGGAACTCATCCTGGCAGCACTGACGACACTTACATCACATACCTGGATAAATGTAACCAGCGTGTGATTCAGGGAGACCTTTGGTGTCTGATCTCCAGGCTGTGAAGTGGTTCCTGTCTGTGTGTAAACAGACAGGAACCACTTCACGGTGACTGTTGGGGACAGGGTGATGGGAACCAGGTGTGAATGAGTGAGGAGCCTGTCAGACTGTCTGCATCTGGTTAACGTTTACTCAAGACCCCATTTTCTGGGTCACTGCCCCGAAGAGGGCACAGATCTGAGGCCGAGGAGCAGAGGAACCGTTGGATGGGAGTCGTTTCAAATCCACCCTGAGCAGAGACACCATGTGACCTCCTGCTGAGAGGGCGTTCACTCTGACGTGAGAATATCAATCTCTCCGTCTGGATCTATTTCTTTCTTTCTTCATTTATTCTTTGACGGGTTTGTGTATTTGATTGATTTCCTCAGAGCGTTTCGAGCCATCGTTACTCTTCAGAGCGCACAGGTGTACGATCACCTGGTCACACAAAGACCCGACGATGAGAAGCATTGGAGCCAAATCTGTACATCCAACAGACTGTCTCCATTCATAAAGAAACAGATTCCAGCAATGTTTGTCCACAGGGCAAAACGCTGAGTCAGCATTTTCAGGCTTTACCCAGAGCGTCACTTCAGCAGGAACATGCTCCTGATGCAGATCAGACAGGAAGTGATCAGCTGGATCCAAACAGCTGATCTCATGTCAATCTAAAGTGGCTTGTTACGTCGTTTAATTAACCTTGTAATTATTTGAACAACATTTTCCTTCCAAACGAGTCTGGTGATATATGATGAATGTGTTTCCACTGCGGGACAGAGACTCGATGAAGTCCAGAGGAAACCTGCTCCTGTTCATTCATGAGTGAATATGGACGAGGAAAAATGAGTTTGATTATATTACCTTACATCTCTGCCGACAGACTTTGATCTCATTTCTCCTCTTTCTTTTACACTTGACCTTTAAATATATCAATGAGGTTTGGCTCCACTTTCATTGAAGCTGTTACAGGATGTTCACTCTCAGATCACATTATACAAACATCATGTCCTTGTGCAGTTTAACTTCTGTCTTCTCTTTTTTTCGTTATCTCACCATTATGTGTTTATTTCATCATCATTGTGTCTTTCCTTGTATAAACAACTCGTCAGAGATGACGAAGCATAATCTGGTCCGTGCAGCAGCAGTGTGGGATTAAAGGGCATCACCGCAAAGTAAAGACAGTAATAGGATCAGAGCAAAGTGGAAAGAGCACAAATAGACGTGGCCCAGTCAACACACACACACACACACACACACACACACACACACACACACACACACACACACCGAGGGACTTTGTTTATTCCTGCAGGACGAGAGGCAGCTCCTCATCTGCTGGTGAGTTTTCTGTTGTCATGGTTACTGACTCTTTTAAATATCGCTCAGAATCCTGTATTATATGTGTTTATGTTGGAGCGATGTTGCGCTGGACCAGAATTAACTGAGAACCTAACATTTAAAAGACAAATAGAAATAATTAAAGGTTGATCTAAATGTAAGTTTAATATATTTCCATGTTTTTTTCAAAGTGTCATTGCAGCTTTGAATAGTTAGATACATTTAATCATAGATGATCATAGATTGTCATCAGATGATACCAGATTTGACCATTTGTGCATCATTTTCATGATTTAACATTTAGATCATAAATATAAATACAAATATTCAAACATGTTGTGTGTGTCAGTGCTGGATATAATCAAGTCTTATAAAGCCTCTTGAATCAATAATGAAATAAGTCAAATGAGAACATCCTCATTGCCTGTAAATCCCTGCTGGCTGAATTCAAACTTGTGTAACTCTAATCATGGCTGAACTGGGGCATCGCCCCCTGCTGGGCAAATTAAGGGAGAATCATTTGAACATTAAATTAAGAGAGGAAAACATTGATTTGGGGGTAAAGATATGAAAACTTGTTTAGCTTTTTCATGGATTTGATGACGTATGGACACTTATTAACTTATTAACTTATTCTATTTATTATGTTTGGGGATGGGCACAAATCAATGTCCCACATATTACATAATATGTTCTCTCCTGTTATTTAGGGTTTCTCCCTCCACAACAGTGAGATGATCTTTTTCCTAAATGGTCAGTATTGACCCTGGTCACATGACATGTTTAGACATTTGAAAAATAAAAAACACTGTGGTAGAGGCACAAAGAACTAAACTAAACATTCACTTCCGGTCACAACTACATGCTCACACGCGCACGTTAATCCAGCTCAGTCCCCGTGTCCCTCCAACACCTGATCACACACAGGGGTCTAGCACCACCATGTGGCAGACCGAGTGAACGACATGTGCAGAGTCTGTTCCAACCAAGAATCTTAATGGATCACTTTTTGTTGGTGTCTTAAAGGTGCAGTGTGTAAGAGTCTGGTCATTTATGTTATTTCTAAATATATTACAAAACAATTACATACTGACATCTTTATCAATTTATAATCACCTGGATTTTTTTTCATTACCCTTAAATGAGCCCAACGTATATTTTCATGAGGAGCGGCTCCTCTCCACGGGAGCAGCCATGTTTTTACAGTAGCCCAGAGTGACACACTAAACATCTTTTGAGTTTTAATGACGACTGAAGTCGCCCACAGGTTCTGCTGCAGGTTCAGAGGGAGAGGGTGAGGAGATGATACAATGCAGCAGAACCTGTGGGTCACTAAATCTTACACACTGCACCTTTAAGTGTCTTAAAGTTGCTTATAATGACTTGAATTGTGCACCTCCACCTTTTACACCACCCACCTGCAGATGTTCAAAATGCAGCTCCGGCTCAGTCTGCTGCTTGTGCTGCTGACACTGGGAGTTCTTCACTCTGCTGCTGAGGATCAGAGCAAAGACGTCCCAGAGGAGACGCTGCAAGGTGAGTTCACATCAACTTCATACAAAGACAGTCCAAGGAGACACGTGTGCCTCAAGCTCCCCTGGTCTCCTGCAGACTTGTCCCTGGCTGGAGAGAAGCTGGTGGAGGAGGAGGTGAGCAGAGCTCTGTACGGAGTCAGGCAGATGAAGGAGGTTCTGTGGAGGAACGAGCAGAAACACCAACATCTCATGAAGTCTCTGAAACGCAGCGGCGACAAGAAGAGGGTACGACACACATGCAACACTCCCCAGAAACAAAGAGCACAGTGTATATGAAGTGCTGCCTCTGTTTGCCACTAGGGGGCAGCCCAGCTGGCCAAGGAGGTGACCGAGAAGCTGGTGGAGTCAGAGGAGCAGTGTCAGGACTCTTTGCAGGCGGAGTGGGAGCAGTGTCGACCCTGTCTGGAGGATGCGTGCAAGACGTTCTACACCTCCACCTGCCGCAGGGGCTTCGCCTCCTTTCAGGCCAAGGTGAGAGTCTGAGCTCCACCCATCTTCTCACCTCTTCCCTCCGTCCATCTTCTCACCTCTTCCCTCCGTCCATCTTCTCACCTCTTCCCTCCATCCATCTTCTCACCTCTTCCCTCCGTCCATCTTCTCACCTCTTCCCTCCATCCATCTTCTCACCTCTTCCCTCCACCCACCTTCTCACCTCTTCCCTCCACCCATCTTCTCACCTCTTCCCTCCGTCCATCTTCTCACCTCTTCCCTCCGTCCATCTTCTCACCTCTTCCCTCCATCCATCTTCTCACCTCTTCCCTCCGTCCATCTTCTCACCTCTTCCCTCCGTCCATCTTCTCACCTCTTCCCTCCGTCCATCTTCTCACCTCTTCCCTCCACCCATCTTCTCACCTCTTCCCTCCATCCATCTTCTCACCTCTTCCCTCCGTCCATCTTCTCACCTCTTCCCTCCGTCCATCTTCTCACCTCTTCCCTCCATCCATCGGAAACTCCCTCTCTCCTCTTTCCATGGTCCTGCAACACAACATCTTATCTCACCTGTTTTCCAGGTGGACTCTACAATAAGAAATTGGTTATGAAACCAGCTCATGCATTTTAAAGGTGCAGTGTGTAGATTTTGGGCAGTTTTTTTTCTCACTTTCATCTAAAGAGAATGATAAAACAATCAGAGAGATAATCACCCCAATGTATGACTTGCTTTTTACCCACAAATGCCCTGAAATAGGCTCTTTTATGTTTGTTTACTGCAGGAATGGGTCCACCCTATGGGGGCCGCCATGTTTTTAGTTGCCCAGAGTGCACGTATCAAACATGTTTAGAGTTTTAATGACATCTGAAGTTGACCATCGGTTCTCCTGCATGTTCAGAAGGGTGAGGTGATGGAAACAACATGCCACTTACCAAAACGTACACACTGCACCTTTAACAATGCTAATAATAATAATAATAATAATAATAATAATGATTATGATGATAATGCTGATAAAAAACCTCTCATATCGTAGGTGGAGAACTTCTTCCACAGAGTCTCCAGGCGCTTCGGCCCCCGTGAGCCTCGTGTGGATGCAGGGGACGTCCTGGTCAACCAGGGCCCTGAAGACAGTGAGGTCCTCAGCGTGGAGGACTCCTTCAGGCACCTGGTTTCTCAGGTGGGAGTGGTGGTGAACGGCAGTGTGGCTCTGGTGAGCAGGATGAGCAGCAGACTGGATCAGGTCCTTCAGAGAACCTTCCTGAACGACAGTGAGGCGTCGGCGGAGCAGAGCGCCTCCTCCGACCCCCTCCACCCAGGCCGGGACTCCGGCTTCCTGCAGGGAGTCGGGGTGGAGGAGGTGCTGGAGTCCTTCTTTGACTTTGGGAGGAGCGTGGTGGAGGAGTTTGGAGCCGTGGTGACTCAGGTCTTTGGTGACCTCCATGGGGCGGTGGACGAGGAGAAGAAGAGAGGTGGAATGCTGCCATGACTCGGCACATGCTGACAAAGTGTACGACCACTTCTCACGCGCTGATTTCTTCCCTCTGTGCAGAGAAGCAGAGTTTCCCTGGTTTCCTGCGCAAGCAGAAGTTGTGCCGGGACCTTCGGAAGCAGACCTCCGAGTGCTGGCAGCTCCAGACCCGGTGTGAGGAGTGTCAGGGAGCTCTGCTCACAGGTGGGGCGCCGACAGCCACGCACACCTGAGCCCCCCTCGCCCCCCTCATGTAACCGAGCCTCCTCCGTGTCCTCAGAGTGTCCCAGTGTGCGAGAGCTGCACGTGGAGCTGGACGAGGTGTCCCAGCTGGTGGACGTGTCCAAAGAGCAGTATGCCGAGATCCTGTCCATCGTCCAGCGTCACACCGAGGAGACGATCGACTGGCTGAGTGACATGGCGGCTGAGTTCAGCTGGGTGGCTCGGGTCCAGAGCAGCGACGGCAACACTGACAACATCTTCCATGTCACCATGGTGAGCAGGACGGGCTTTACCTGCATGAAAGGGGGAGATTTGGTGACATCTAGAGGTGAACTTGTTGTTGTATCCATCAGCTCACCCTCATCCTTCTGAACATGCAGGAGAACTTGTGGTCGACTTCAGTTCTCATTCAAACTCAAAAGTGTTTGGTACGTCCACCTTTACTGATGTAAAGTGGTGGTGGCCCCTGTAGAGAACACACTAACGTAAATATACATTCATGGGCTCATTAAACAAAACATAAAAGTGATGATACATTTTTGAATATTTTTACAAGTGACAAAAATGACCAAAATCTTACACATTGCACTTTGAAGAATAGAAACATTGAGACAAAAAAATCAAATTAGTAATACATGAAGAATTAAGTTAATCAAATGAGTAACAAACCCTTGAATCCTCCAGCGACTCTAAAGCAAATAATGTCAAGGAAACCTACCTTAAGTGTGGCCATACTTGTTTGCGCCTGTAGGTGGAACCAAAGAGCCAGGATGAGCACCACCCGTCAGTGGCTGAGACCATGGTGGAGGTGAACATCCTCAACTCGCCCCCACTCACCCTCTCTGTTCCTGGGGACCTGCAGCTCCAGGACCCATCCTTCATCCAGTACGTGGCCCAGGAGGCTTTGGCCAAGTACAAGGAGATGGTGAGGTGAGACCTTCTCCTCCTCTGGACCTGAAGCTGGAGCAGATAGGAGAGAATACAACACGTCGAATACTCACCTCAATCCATGCTTTTCTCCACAGGGATGAGGATGAATAAATCAGCGGCTTCCACTGCGCAGAGAACTAGACTGAGATGCAGTAGAAATAAAACATCCGATTACTGTTGATCGTTGAATGTAAAAACTGGCAATATACTGTTTGTGTAAAGTTGTCAGTGTAAATGAATAACAAGAAAACGTGAGTCACTTGAAAGTGAAATAAAAACAAGTTCCACAACAAGAGCAACTATGAGAAGAACTATGATGAACTATAAATCATCTGATGAACAGACTCAGGGATAAAAGTTGAGTAAAACTTTTATTTTTTTTCTGTACAAAAATCATTAGTTCCATTCTCAATTATTTCATTATTCTCTTCCCTCTAGTCTCCGTCCCCTCCTCCAATCACATATTAGCTTTTCATGAGTGACGCACAGAAAGTGAAAATAATTCTTAAGCTTTAAAAACACTGTCCAATTCTTAAGCTTTGTCACCGAGTAGCATCTTCTTGATTCTCATCAGACAGACAGACAGACAGACAGACAGACAGACAGGCAGACAGACAGACAGAGGAAGTACCTGTACCTCAACTGTTACAGAGCACGTGCAAAGGTGTTTCTGTCTCAGTCTACTTTTGATTCCACAGGTGATCCATCACCTCCAGCCCCAGAGGAAAGAAATCATGAAAACAATATGATAAAGATGGAAGTGGGTCAAATCATCTGCGGGTGTGTTTTGCATAGTCGCATTTGCATAATTATGTGGAGATGTGTTTTTCATGACTGGCTTTGGAGACGACGTTCTGACTGTACGTGACACGATGGGCTGGACATCTTCCCCGTCCATTCATCCACCGTCTGTCCATTTCAAAAGTTATAAAATGCTAAACAGAAAAGAACTCCTTTTTGCATCTGTCACATCCTAAAACAAATGTTCACAATCTTGAGTTTCCATTTCAATGAAAACAAACACATGTGGGTTTTAAATTCAAATCACCAACAAAATAATATGAATAATCAGGTATGTCGCGCGCTGGTGTGTCTGTCTGATCACCTGCTGAAAACATCCTCTGCACAAACTGTGAACATCTGCTTTCATCTGAGTCTCACTTCCTCTCGGACTTCACTTCAACCTCCTTCAGCCGAGCTTCGGTCGCAGCACCTACTGTTCGATCAGCTGAAAACGAAACATACTCATCCGCCTACAAACCAAACTCGTTACGTGTAGAACAAGATCCACTATCAAAGGATCGTCTTCGTAAAATAAAATCAAACGGAGAGGGGAGAATCGGAGCCAATCGGGGAAATCTATCATTTATAAAAAGTAGAAAAACAAAGCGCATCCCTCTGTTGATCACAGTGTTGTGGCCGAGTCCATGAAGCCGAACATCCCAGCACCAAACTGCAGCACTTGGGACACATCCTTAGAAAACCTGGTCCCTGTGAACACCAGGGACAATCCTCTACTTCAAAACACTTCTCCATGAATCTGCACGTGAGCCAGTGTGGGCGGGGCCTGGTTTGTAAAAGGTGTTTCTCTGCAGCTTCAGTAAAAGTGCAGCTGGCCTTGATGAAATTCATGTTTTTCAAGGCTTTAAACTTTTCCCTCTGCAGCGACAAACAGTGGGTCCTGGTCTCGGACTAGAGGTTGTCCCCCGGCTGGTACTGTGGCTCGGTGGCAGTGAAGTAGTCCTCCAAGAAGGACTGGATGTACTCGAAGGTGGGTCTCTCGTCCGGCTCCTTCTTCCAGCACTGCCTCATCATCTCGTGCAGAGACTCGGGGCAGCCCTGGGGGCAGGGCATCCGGTAGCCTCTCTCCACCTGCTCCAGGACCTCCCGATTCACCATACCTGGAAAAAAACGAAACGTGAGGTGAATGAAGTATTACTCGGCTACAGTCATACGAAGAGTTCTCTGAATGTGTCGGATGATTTAACCCTCAGGCCTGACTCTCAACAATTCTGTCCAAATGAGCAGATCTCGCCTCTTAATCGGTTTATCTTTCAGCTGTGTTCGTGCCAGTGGCACAATTCTTTTGTCAAAGGATTTCTCTCATGGCGACTTTTGACATAAAAACCCCCAAAATGAACAGAACACCGAGAACTTTGAAACAAATGTCCTAACTAGGATGTTTGAAAGAATGTGAGCCTCGACTGAAGTCTCTCGCCCTCGCTCTCCGTGGAGAGTAGGGATGAGATGATCTCAGTGAGAGAAAGGCAGCAGCTTGATGTGAAGGCGTCCGACGCTAAGGTTGTTATTGTGCTGTATGTCTGGAGTCTGAAAGCTTTAGCTTGTCATATAGGTGTGTGTGTGTGTGTGTGTGGGGGGGGGGGCAACTATATATACACACTGACTCAAATAGAAGATGATGCGCTTCCATGCAGACGCTCACTCTACCTGCCTCTCTCTGCGCCAACGAGTGAGGGAACCGAAATAGAACCGAATGAAAATAACACAGCACAGCAGAACTATAGCTGCTCGAGCCCCATGAGTCATAGAGCTTCGAGAAGGGGGCGGAGCCCTGACCATTTCTTTGTGGTGAATGAATGCGACCAAAGGGTTTCGCTGTGGAACCATTGAGGCCAGATGGCCCTCTACAAGAGCTGCTGGTTGTCTGCCATATGAACCGGCCTGTGATCAGAGCCGCTCAGACCCCGTCACGCAGCAGAGGCGCAATCCTCCCGACGGCAGCGCAGACACAGCAGGGGGCCGCGCTGAGGCGGCGTTTGGGAGGGAGAGGGATGTTTTCCCCGCGAAACGGATCCATCATTGGACACCTGAATGTGGCTCTGTGCCATTGGTGAGAAAACACTCAAAAAGAGCATGAATGAGTTCAGATGATGAGGGAACGTTAACCATCATTTCTGGGGTTTCCTCCTCCAGATGAGCCGAGCAATAAGGAATCTACAGAGGGTCAGGGCTTCCTGTGGAGCGTCTGTGCGGATGAAGGTGTCCTCACCTGGGTACGGAACTCTGCCTTTGGTCACCAGCTCAGTCAGTAGGATTCCAAATGACCACACGTCTGACTTGATGGTGAAGCGTCCGTAAAGAGCAGCTTCAGGAGCCGTCCACTTGATGGGGAACTTCGCTCCTGAGGAGATGAGAGAGTCCAGGGTCCAGATTGAGCCATTCAGATGATGTGGTCGTGGACAGAAACCACGACAACCATCACTATTTGCATCCTATTTCCTTCCTTCATTAAAATCACTGTATACTGAAGATAGTTTACATGTGTTTGAATTCATTCTAGATATTTCAACTCATTCAATGTCTCTAGATTGAGTTGCTGATAAATAAACTAACCTTTACATCTTGAAATGTTAAAATAGAAACACAAAAACAAGAATGAATTACAAAAGATACGCTTCAGATTTGAAATATGGGGTTGGGTGAAATTAAGCAACAGAATACAAAGTAATTATAATGAGGTTTTATAAGCCAAGAGTGAGACTTTTATATTTACAGGGGATGTTCCTCAACTGAGGCTGTCATGTTGCTCCACCATGTTTTATACTAACTACATGAATTTACATTAAAGTATCAAATAAGATCTTATTGAAATATATAAAATCTTCACTTGTTCAAAACCTTTTCTTAAGAAGCAGAGTGTAAGGTAAGTATATCTCTGTTAGGTATTTGAATAGCATTGTATAAGTTCACTTGATGACCCATCAACGCATGTATCTCTGTGTGGGGCTCTGGATCGGGCCAATGGTGCATCAGCATGCAGAGTGGGAAAGGTGGGAATTGAACTGCTGACCTCCAGAATAGTGGACAGGTCCTCTAACCACTCAGCCACAGCTGCCTCACACGGCTTAACTTTCCAAGGATTTCAGAAGAAATTTGAAAACCTCTGAACACACACACACACGCACACGCACACGCACACACACACACACACACACACACACACACACACACACACACACACACACACACACACACACACACACACACACCTTGTCGGGCAGTGTACTCGTTGTCCTCGATGAGCCGAGCCAGGCCAAAGTCAGCGATCTTACACACCAGGTTGTCAGCCACCAGGATGTTGGCAGCTCTCAGGTCCCGGTGGATGTAGTTCATCCTCTCGATGAAGGCCATGCCGTCTGCGATCTGAAACACAGGGAACAGACTGAGGGCGCAAACTCTTTCACCTGTCCCAGAGATTATCTTCACTTTATACAACACTGAAAACAATCGTGACTTCAGTCAGTCGTGGTTTTGTACATTGATGTGACCCAGATATTAATCCAGACCCAAGAACCATTCGTGCTACAGGAAGAACATGTGCTGCTCCTCTTCCTCACGGACGTCTCAGGGTTTCAGCCTCACTCTAATTCTCAAACACTTTCCACTCGACAGAGTGAGGAGAGGGGGAGGGGGGGGGGAGGAGGGAGGAGGGAGGAGGGAGGAGGAGGAGAAGCAGCAGGCAGGTATGAAGGTGAGGAAGCCATCTTTAGTAAAAGAGCCAAAACAAAACTAGAAACATGGTAAAAGAAAGAAGAAGGAGAGTCGGTGCTTTTTCTTTGTTTGTGTTTTCTGTCCTCAAGTCTTCAAACAGACATCGTACGAATCTATCATCATCATCAACATCATCATCATCATCATCATCAGCAGCAGCAGCAGCAGTGAGGAAGAGGAAATGTGTCTCACCTAAGATGGCGGTTGGCACAAAGGGATCTGCTCATAACCACCAAACATGTGCACGAGGAGGAAAGAGAGTCGGAGTAAATAAAGGAAGACAAACAGGAAACAGGGAAAAAAAGACAATAACAATCAAAATGGCCGCCATG
>JAFBJT010081407.1:147817-157969 GCA_016785325.1 Chascanopsetta lugubris
AACATCGTGTCGACTTGGTTGCAGTCTCGACGGTGAGAGACGTGCTCAGCACACACGCTGCTCCACTGTCTGCAGAGAATAATCGCATTCCATACATGTCTGACAGCAGCTCATGTGTGGAGGGATGATGACAGGACGTCCAGCGATCAGGAAAACGTGGCCGTGTCCACGTAACTGGTTGCAAAACTCACTTCTAGTGAATCACACCTGCCAGAGTGAGAGCATGAGAACCACTTCTGTTTTGCATTTCGAGTAGAAGTCAACACTTTTCCATCACATGTACAAATAGCACAGCTCATCAGGGGAGTATCTTTTCTAATCACACTTTAAAATGGGGGAAACTGGGATTTGAACCACTGACCCTCCGGTTAGTAGATTGTCTCCTTACTGACAATATTGTCTACTTTATATTGTCTAAGTTGAACGGGTCCACAGAAAGGACCTCCTCCTCGTGTAAATATACATTAGTGGGCTCATTTCAGGGTGATGGAGTAAAAAAAATGATACTTTTAGGTGATTATCAATCCATAATAATGTCAGTATGTCATTGTTTTGTATTATTATAACTGACAAGCATGACCAAAATCTTACACACTGCACCTTTAAGTAAAGTCCAGATCCTTGAATCTCATTACGAAGTACAGAATAAAGCAAATGTACTTTCAGTCACACCGAATAATAATGATGAAAAAAGTTGCATATACCTCTGCAGCACCTGTTTCTGCTCAGAACCATTAGCTCAGTGTTTTGGTCCGCTGGTCCATGACTTCTCTGTTTCCTCAGCCTCACATAATTTGCTGCAGAAAAATGATCCCCAATTCCACGCCTCAACATGTACATCATGTACACAAATCTTTCTTAAAGTACAAGTTCTACAACTCCGAAATACTCCAGCCACGTAAACAAATATCCCAGGTGAATGACAGAGCTGTGGGCAAAGAGGGAGCAGGTTGTGTTGTTTCCTCAATTCTAATTGTTTTCAACAAACTTCACCAACTGAGCCGTCATAGCCAAGACTCGTCCCCTGTGGCCATGACTCGATCTTTGCATGTTGATGATGCTGCTGCTGCCGTTTGCTGTCTATTCCGTTGTTGTCTTTCTTTTCTATAATAGAGTGCAATTAAGACAAATGTCGACGGAATATAAAGAGATGTGTGGTATCCACCTTTTATTCACAAAATTCAGATGAAAGCCACTGGTTCATGTGTCTTACTGTTGAGATATTTCACAAGATGAAATCCAGTGACTGTCCATCCCTCTGATGAAATGTGCTGAGCACCGTGGGTCTGTGTTGAAATATGTATTGCATCACATCAATGGCCAGAGTGTGGCTCATTCAGTGTTGTGGTTAAATGGTAGCAGGCAGCAGTGTGGAAAACCGCCTCACGCTCTCACAGCGTCTCAGACGACAAATTCCAGACAAACACTTTGTAGTTTTAGCAGCTCATCAGAAAACCCGGGGGTGTGTGTGTGTGGGGGGCGGGGGGGGGGGGCTGCACAGCTGGTGCTGCCAACTCTGTCTGCTGCTGCTGCTGCTGCTGCAGGCCAATAGGAATTCATCATTTAGCTCACACACATTGATTTTGCCCCTTGCCTTCAAAGATGTGAGGGAGAGGAATGATGTGCACAAACAAAAACACAAAGTCAGTGAGAGCCAATGTTTCCTCACCTCCATTGTCAAAAAAAAAAAAAGTGAAATAAACATCCAGGTAATGAAAAACTCATAGCTTGTATAATATTATGGAGCCAAATGTTGGTTTAATCCATCAAAAAGCTGACTTAGAATCAGACGAGCCATTTGAAGGCTCCTTCAGGAGCCATTATGTTTTAGTGTGGCGTCTGTAACTAGGCGAGAGGCATCGTGCCCCCTCCCATTAATGCACATTAACACCATGGGGAGCAGGGTGATACTGCAGGGTGCCAGCAAACTGACTCATTACTGTAATCATAGCATTTAAGAGGAGGGAAAAGATGACCATAAAGACTCCCTGTGGGAGGGAGGGGCTTTTGTCGGACCTGTTGGTCAAATATCTTGTGAAGTGGGAGGGGAATCAAATCATTAGAGTTGAATGCTGATATACGTCTGGTCTTAGTGGTAGATTATGGTTTTATCAAATGTTCCATTACCAGTGATGGTAAGTGATGGTCTAGTTACTGAGTTGCAGCATTATAAAAGTAATCAGGCTAAGCAGATGTTATTTTTTTTTTACCTGTTAGAATATGTAAAATAATTTGGACCCACTCCCTTAAATAGACCTTTAAATTCAACTCTGTGCATTGCTTTTTTCAGTGTTCATATATGTCAAATCATTTCACCCCACCCCCTTAAATGGGACTTTAAATTCAAGTCTATATGTTTCATTATTTACAATAACACATAATATTTAATGTGTTTACTGAATAGAATGGACACTTCGTATATTACATTATTTATCTATTCTTTCTCATTCACTATAAAAAAAATAGGAAAAAAATGAATACATTTTAAAATAAAAAATAAATTACAAATCACCCTCCAACCCCCCAACCGCCCCCCAAACAGGATAAAACTAAATAAATAAACAAAAACGTAACAAACAATGACAAGACACTATTTTCAATGGTGTTGAAATGTGACTCAACCTTAGCCAATCATCATCATCTATGCAGTTGACTCCACCCCCTCACCAAAGGAAAAACAAACATAGGAGTAGCTTCAGGGCCTGGCCTGGTGAAAACATGAGCTTCGTCAAAGTAACATAGCGCATTGTATTATCAGGAACAGTATCGCTGCTGTAACCACCGAAGCAGAAAGATGGATTTCTCATATTTTGATTTCTCATAACTAGATTTTACACATGGGCCCTGTGATATATTCAGTATCTATTTCCTGATTCATTATGGTACAGCTAAAGTCATTATTTGTTTACTGACAGTAGCTTTGATTAAAAGATTATTTCCGTTCTTCAGCTGACAGAAGAATAATACAATACAATGTGACTTTGAATACAATTGTTCATTGTTCAACCACATTGTGACCTTCAGAAATAGTCATTCAATAACAATCAGGTGCAATATTTCCACTTTGTTAGGTTTGTTGAAATTGACAATTTGAAAAGGTTGACACAAAAATAACTTGTGTAATCAACGACAAAAGGAGCAGGAAGAGGCAACATGCCCAGCCTGTCCTTTGCCTGTTTATAAATGATCAAACTTGAATTACTTATTTGTATAAGTAATCTTATAAGTGACTAAGTTTATGTATTCAGCACTTTCCTCATGTTGATAACCACTGAAAACAAATATACCGAGACATGATGCAGTGCATCTGAGTCAGCACTTCCTCTTTGAGAACATGTGGTAACATCAGATTCATCTCAGCCTGTGATTCACAGATCTCAGTGTCTTTCTATATTTTTCCATTGTTTTGTCCCATTGTCTCAGTCCATTCCGCAAAATCAGCTCACGGATTGATATGCACTTGCTCGTCAGATTGGTACGAGCATATAGCAAAGTCTAAAATTCTCTTGTGTCAGACAACTAAAGGTCTTATAGAGGAGAAAATGTAGAGTCTTACATTTCTACAGATCCGGTGTATTCATGGAGTCTGGCCTCTATAGCCCACATTATGTATGGTCCTTAAGGTAACTGCAGTGGCTGCATGTACACACACACAGACACATGCATGCACACACACACACACACACACATAGTCACACTCATTAAATTGGGTTAGACCAGGCAGAAACTACGAGTGATTTATGATTCAGAATGATCCCAGCTTTCCCCATAACTACAATTTACTGCTAAGTTAGTTCTTACTATCTCCAGCAGATTTTAAAGTCATGTCCTTACATCCAGAAATATTTTTTTTATTCATATTACTTTTTAATACGAAGAAATACGCGAATGCATTTTTCATTTTCTTCCATTCTCATAGCCATACCCAGAAATATCCTTGTTTCACACGCATCGAAAAAAACCCAAATGAAAATGCTGCAGTACATATGCCAGGTGAGTAGGTGGCGATGTAACTATTGAGGTCTCCCTGATTCAACAAGACTTGTGTCTGCAGTAGTTGAATGGTTTATACTGTATTGTCGTATATATGACTCACGGGACTGTAGTGACCCCTTCAGAAACCACACCGACCCTTCTGTTCCATGGTGCTCACACAACCACATAACTCAGTTCTTGGCTCTTCTCTGCCTCTCATCTGTGAGGTCATCATTTTTATTGTGTCCGCACAATGAGGGAGGACGTTGCATTTAGAAAAATAATTCAAATTTTCATTTTCAGTCCCTGTAAATGCTGTTAATGTGTGGAGAAAAGACCAAAATTCCACAACAAGTGTTTTCATCATTTTAGTTCAGGGGTCAACCGATTGGGCCAGACCCATACAATTATAACGTAATCATCTATAGGCAACAACAATATAATGACATGTACACAACGACTTCAATTCTTTCCCTTTGTTTTGGTTCAGTAGATACAAGAAGAGTTGTGAATTTGATTCAAATACTCACGAAATCTCTGCAGTGACTCTAGTAACTCAAAAACGTTTGTTCCGCGATTTGCCTCTTGAAAGCCATCTCCCTTCTGTGTGCGAGAGAAGGCATCGATGCTCTACACCCTTCTCCTCACAGAGCTGCTCAAACAGACGTGAATTCAGGGTGTGCGCTTTGATGCCGTTAATAACTTTAATCACATCTTGCAAAATGCTCTTAAGCTCCAGGTGACGTTTTTCGCCTCACCAGCGTTTCCCTGTGGATGACACAGTGTGTAGACAAACACTCCGAAGAGACCTCCGCGCCTACACCAACACAAAAAGACCAGTTAAGCCTTCCCGATATATAACCATCAAAGGACTAGAATCATTCCACAGCCATGGTGTTGGTTGGCAAAAAAAAATAGTGCACATAACAAATCCTTATGCACGTCCTCTTGAAAAATGTATGGTACAAAAACGAGCAACTTTGCTTTGTTGTCAACATCACTGGATTCGTCCACCTGAATTGCATACCGCGGTGAATTATTAATCCCCTCCAGCAACTGCGCCTCCGCGTCCTTGGCTCTTTCATCAATCCTCCTTGTTACGGCGCGAGCAGAAAGGGAGACGTTTTGCCACCTGTTTCACCGCAGCCTCTCCGAAAAGTTCACGGCAGATGTCCTTGGCAACAGGCGGAATCAACTCTTCCCCAGTGGTAAAGGGCTTCTGAGCTTAAGCGGCGCAGACCGCCGCCAAGAGTGATGCTTTCAGTGCAGACCTGTTTGTTGAAGACGTAAAACAAAAACTGCTTCTGTCCTTTGAATGCAGGGTGTTTAGTCCCAATGTGGCGAAGCAGTTCGAAGGGTTTCATGGCTTCAATTCGCCAGCCGTTCACCGCATATTACGCAGAGCGGGTGTGGGGGCGCGTCAATCATCTGTCGCGCTGAACCCGCAACTTAGGCAGGAATCTTGGCACTTTCCTCAAAATGCAGCTTTCTTTTTGTTGGCATTCTGAGACCCGTCTGCTGTCTCATCGTTTGCTCGTTTCCCCTTTCCCAGTGAACTTTGTTTTTGGCTCATTTTTGCAAACGGCTTGCTTGTGTTGCTTGCTGAGACATGAAAATGCCAAGTGCCAGTGATGCACAGCGCAGGCAGAAGTGGCTGCTGTTCAATATATAAGATAACCTGAAGACAAATGAAAAAAAAATCTATCATTTTAAACATGGTCATTTGTTTTCTTTGCGGCCCAGTACCAAATGACCCGGGGATCGGGGGTTGGGGACCCCTGATCTAAGCAGTACTTTCATTCCTTCTGCAGGGGCACTGCAGGAGGTGATTGCATCTTGGCCGGGGCCAGTGCCCCCTTGTCCCCACCCCCAGATTCACCCCTGTGTCCCCCGGTGTGAAATAGCTGCCTAATGACTCTTTCATGGACATTGATTCAGGTCAGTGAGCAGTGATATCTGCATGAATGATGCAGCAGCATCATTTAGTCATGAAACACTCAAAGCTCTGAAAATAGAGACGTCAGAGAAGGAGAGTGGATTCTCGGCAGCTGTCGTTGAAATGTACCGCTAAACGCTTCTTGAAGGACACATCAGAAATGACTGCTTCTTTGTTGGCCACAGAGCGCAGTGGTCAGCTCTGTTACCGTGACAACACCCTGACAGCTCATCACATTGTTGAAAGGCCATAGCTCAGGCTGATGAGTGTGTGTGTGTGTGGAGCGGTTTCACCCGAGCTTGCAAAATCTAGTCGTTGGCAGGGAAATGAAATGACACCAAAGCGAATGATGAATACATCTGTGAATATTTTTTTCTATGTTTCCTCATTTTTTTCCTCTCAAACATTGTTAATTAAATTTTCACAAAAATACAAATACAAATGTGTCACCAACATATTATAATATGTGTGTGTGTGTGTGTGTGTGTGTGTGTGTGTGTGTGTGTGCGTGTCTGTGCGCGTATACATTGTCATGGACACACTTGATTATCCAGACTAAACATAGGAGACAACACAGACTTTGGATTAAAACAACATTTACTTAACGCAGTTCAAGTTCAAAACACAACCGAGAACCAACAACCTGTTGCCTGGCAGGAGAGAGAGAGCCAGAACTGCCACCTCTGACCTCTGATGCAGCCCTACGCAATCAGGGACTGGAGTCAACAGGAGGATTGGAAACAAGTGTAGCTTGTCCTCATCAGCCACTGACTGTCTGCTAACCAAGAACAGAAACAAACATTTGAGAAAAAGCACCACCATACACCAAGGGAGGGGTCATCACAACACCCCCCCCCCCACACACACACACACACACATATGAACAGAGACCGAACAGGTACTCCAAAAAAACAGATGGCACATATGGTCAATACAATTCTGTTAGTTAACAAGGTACTATGACAAACCGGCTTCCACCAGGTTCATCAGGTGCTAAAAGGTGGGCGGGGCCTTACGTAGACCGGAAGGCATGACCTTTTGGGAATACAAGCCGGTGGGAGTGATAAATGCACTTATCTCCTGAGCCCGTGGGGACAAAGGGACCTGCCAATATCCTTTCAGTAAGTCAAACTTACTCCCAAACTTGGCCGACCCTACTTGGTCAACACGATTTTCCATGCGAGATAAAGGGAACCCATCAGGCTTCGTAACGCTGTCAACCTTCCGAAAGTCGGTGCATGGTTGAAAAGTGGGGTCAGGTTTTTTTTTTACAAGTAAAAAGGGTGAGGCCCAGCTAGAATTTTAGGCTTCTGCCAATTTATTGTCCAGCATATACTAAACCTCTTTATCCAATTGTGCTCTCTTGTCTGGGGAAGCGTGATAGGAGTGTTGCGTGATGGGTTTAGCATCACCACCATCTATGACTCAGTGAGATCTATTTGTGATGGTGTATCTGAAAACAACATTGGATATGCATTCATCAATGAAACCAATTCATTACGCTCTCCCTCACCCAAGTGCGCGAGCACTAACGGCAAAGACTCGAATGCTTCCGAGTTATTCAGCCTTACTTCCAAAACCTTATCAGCTGACGTCATTGCCACCTGCTGTTGCATGACAACGTGAAAAAGAGGCCACGCAACAACGTGGGGGCAGGGCTTTAATGAATGTTGGCAGTCTGTCCTGGGTGAGCATGTGCCCAGTGGAGGCGGCCACGAAGAAAACAAAAGACTTGTGATTTGTTCATTTCCTCCTCTGCAAAGCCGATGGCCCCAGTGAAGGACCCAGCTCCTGAGGCCAAATCAGTTCAAGTGAATGGAGCTTTCAGCATTGAAGCTCCTTGCAGCAGGAGCCAGCGAGCAGCCCCACCCCCTCCCTCCATGCCTGGAGTGAAAAGCACAGTGCGTATTATCCATGTGCACTAGCACAAATAATCCACAGTGCAGGCTTTCTCTGTGGGGGCACAGTGGGAGGCCAATCGTTAGGGGATGGACAGGGTGACGAGTCTCCTCTTATCGCTTTGATTCATGCAGTGTCACGTTCAATCATCAATCGATTCATTCCGGACTCAGTTCCATTACGCAAGTATCTTCTTCTGTCGTCAATTATTTTGCAATTGAAGTGCAATTACATTGACCTTATTCTCCATTCGTCTCATCTCATCTTAAAGGTGTAGTGTGGGATTATGTGGGGCCATCTGGTGGTGAATCTGAAGTATTACAACTGACTGCAAGTGCTCCGGCTCCAACATGGCGTCACCGGCGAAATGCACATCTAGTCTACGGAAAGTCAGAGTGGACACAAAGTACAAAAACGCGAAAACACTCATCCCTCACAGTCCAACAACGTCATCAAATCTTACACACTGCATCTTCAAGGGGTGACGGTGGGTCCTGAAGCCAGACTGGTTGAGAATCATTGTCTCATTTGTCCCCTGAAATGATGAAGAAAAGAAAACGTAACTGAATGAAAAGCAAGTCGCACTCCCTCCTTTGACCTGCAGGCCCCCAACACCTTATTATCTCCATATTTACACAAAGATGAAACAGCACGAGGTCTCATTTCTAACATGACTGTGGTGCAGTAGAAGTGAATAATTCAAGAAACACTGCATCGAGCACCCAAGGCAATAAGAGCATCATTTTGTCTATAACCAGCTCTGTTATTATTCTATTTTCACCAAATGTTCCATTGAAATGTTAAAAGTTCTAATATCGCTGAAAGCTAAACATGTATCCATAATTTGCATAGATTATACTAACTAGAAAACAACAGGGGGTTGGGGGGCAAGACTGAGCCTCAGGCGTCCGTCATCTCCTGGTGGAAAATATTGAGTGAAGCTGATAATGATGCAAAAACAAAGTTGTGAACATCTCATTTTCATTTTGCTTTACTTCAAAGTTCATGTCATGTCATGTCATGTCATCTTCTACCCTGCTTATCCAGTATTCTGGGTCGCGGGGTATTTCTGTCAGTACGCATAGGGCCTTTTTGGGGGGGGTATCAGTGTCAAGGCCAGTCATACTGCAACAGGGCCTGAGTTTGATTCGAACCAGTGACCTCTGCTTCCAAATGCAACTGCTCAAACCACTGAACCAGTCGCCCCAGTTCAAAGGTGATGTTTGTATTTTTTTTGTTGTATTGCACAATAGCATGCACCCAAATATTCGAATTGAGTCACCATTTACTGTGTAAACATTTTGTATTTTCATAAATTAACGGCATGAAATGCATAAATCACCACTAACTCAACAGACTCTCTGCAATCCTGGTGGTTAAATAATCTAATGAATAATCTAATAAATAATCTAACAATACATGTTCACCTAAATGTGGGTGTAACAAAGGTAACACGGAATAACCAAGCCATACAATCTCTGGTCCTGTGTTTTGTTTTGTTTTTTTAATTCTTTTAATAATAAAAAAATAACTAAGTAAATAAGAAATGTGACTTGATGACTGGCTTTTACTTCGGAGTGAGAACAGGAACTGGCTTTTACTTTGAAATAAGAATAGGAAGTGACTTAAATATCTGTGACATTGATATATTCAGTCAATGACTGGCTTTTACTTTGAAATGAGAATAGGAACTGGCTTTTACTTTGAAATAAAAACAGGAAGCGACAAATAACAAGCGAAACAAAGTGATGAATATCTGTGACAGTGATATATTCAGTTCATGACTGGCTTGAAATGAGAACAGGAAGGGACATAAATAGCTGCGACAGTGATATACTGGTGTGGACGACAGGCAGATAATGTGCTTTAATGGCTCATGGCTCACTCTAGTGGTAAAAAAGTGGTTTTGCAGGGTGGAGAGATAAACATTGTCGTGTAGCAGCAGAGCTGATGCTGAATGGATGATCATATGATGCTCTCATATGCCAATGTGCCACTGATGTGACAGACATGGAATCATCCTCTGAAACATGTTGGTGAAATAGGAACATTCATTGATCTGTGACCCTGAAAACAGCGGCTTCACAGTGAATAATGAAATATCAATACGTATTTACATAAGGTCGACTTTAACCACATCTATGGAGCGGCTCCATCCATTCTCTATTGTCATCATCCTTACCATGGCGTCCACGTACAATTCATAACAACCCTAAAAGGCTGTAATCAATGTATGTGTGTGCATGTCTCTGTAGTGCCGGACAGGCCTCACCCTGCCATGCAAAGTGCAAACCAGTTGGATTTATAGATATTTGCATTCCAGCATTCTCAGACAATAACTG
>JAFBJT010081407.1:194178-216103 GCA_016785325.1 Chascanopsetta lugubris
TATGCAGCTGGAAGTAAATGTTAGAGCATGAACTGACCTGTCAGAAGTTCAAAGTGAAGATCAAACTAATCGATGCTCAGCAAAATAAAATCCTCTTGATTCAGTGTCTGTGAATCCTGTTGATGTGGCTCAGTCCTGTTTCCTGACAACAACAGAGCAGAGTTGCTCAGGCATCACTGCTCATTCATCAAGTCAGACATGAGGACAGGAAGTCATGGTTGGACATTTCAAAATAAAGGCATTGAATTTAGTGCAACAACATGAAAATATTTTTTTCCAAATGACAAAGCAAAACAGTCCAGCATCACTTGATGTTGTACAGATCACTCTCACCGAAAACCTTTTGATATAAACTTCTCTTTATTCATTGCTGCTCGAAGGGGGAATCATGGGGCTTTTATTTTGAAAACTTCCTGTATCCTATTTTCGTCTCCAGCAGATCTATTCAACTTGACACAGCTAATGAAACACTAAGGGCGTCTCCTGCGGGGGGCCACGGTGTGTGTGACCTTTTAAAATCAGCCTCAACACACACTCACGCGCACACACACACACACACACACACACACACACACACACTGAGCATCAGCAGCCTCTTAGACAACGGTACAGAGTGAACTTAAAGGTGCAGTGCGAAGATTATTCACTTTATTTGTCAAGTTAGATTGAATGATTTCTACAAGTTAAAATGACACCTCCTTCCAACTTTGACATGATCATAGTTTTCTTTTTTTATGTTTTCAACAAATTGACATGAATCATAATGAATGGAAAGAATGGGCACATTAATGGGCCATTGAATTGATTTAAATTATTCGATTGTACAGGACTTTTGTGGAGGTATGAACTCTACTAACTCGTGCAGTGAAACACCGCTTTCAGGACGTCCCACTTTGTTGGTCATGTTGTGTGTGCGTGTGTGTGTGTGTGTGTGTGTGTGTGTGCACCGTCAGGTCTTTGAGCTCACTATCCTTGCCCTGAACAAATATGTGTACTGTCATTATTTCCTTAGGTTATGAAGCGCAAACACACTCCTAATGTCACAGACCTCCGTCGAGCACATTAACACAAACCACAGCAGGACACTGTCTCCTCCTCCTCCTCCTCCTCCTCCTCCTCCTCCCCCCCCTCCCCCCCCCCCTCCCTCCTCCTCCTCCTCCTCCTCCTCCTCCTCCCCATCCAACAGAGACTCAGCTGATAATATTGTGATGGAGGGAGATTTGAATCAGCACTGTGATGCAGATGAGCTCTTATCTTTCTGCCTTGTCATGCACAGCAGTCATGGCTGCCGCTGTGACTCAGGGTTAGGTGGATTAAGTTGTATACAGTAAACATGAGGAGTGTGTGTGTGTGTGTGTGTGTGTGTGTGTGTGAAGGCCTGCATGTGTATTGACGCTCAGGGGGAGTCTGTGTACACATGTTTTGCATGTGTTTTGAAGGGGGGGGGGGGGTAAATAAGTATGTGCATGGGTAGATTTGCATACTGTGTGTTTCAGCCTTAGCTGCGTGTCTGAAAGTGTGAATGTGAGACACGGTGTGACTCCACATGAAAAATGTAATGATGATATAAATATAAATATAAACTTATGTTTTCATTCACTCTGTGAATGAAAGTTGCTTATCGTGCACTTTTAGGCCGCAAACACCCTCCTCTCTCTCTCCGGCAGTCAGATGTTTGTCTTATAAATGCTTCTCTGTCTCTAAATTCAGACAATGACTGCGTGTATGTGTGTGTGTGTGTGTGTGTGTGTGTGTGTGTGTGTGTGTGTGTTTGGGGGGGCGGTGGTTGATGGGATAAAGGGCCCTTTGTTGGTTCATCCAGGACATGATTGTTTGAAGTCACCGAGGCTGTTAATTGCTGTACTAATGAGGACGAGGTCTGAGACTCTGCAGTGTGTGTGTGTGTGTGTGTGCGTGTGTGTGCGCGTGTATGTGTGTTTATCTCCACACACACATAATTCATAAAAATCAGCATAGTCATTTATATTGTGTATATATAAAATAATATAAAATGTGTGATGGCCAGGGATTTTTCAGTACTTTCCTAACCTAACCATATCCAGTTTTTGCCCTTCACACAATCACACACACATCCACACAGTGGACAATGTAGGGTCCAGTGTGTATTTGCATGAGCCAATAACTGAAATAATAACAATAATAATAATAATAATCACAATCATAATTATAATCATAATCATAATCATGATAATAATTGAACATTTGTCCAAAACCCTTTTTCGTTTGTTATTCAGGAGCTAATGAGCCTTGACCTCATTGTGACTTGGTGCCCTTGTACTTGTAGTTCTCCAGCTGTCCAGAAGAGGTCGCATCTGACAGCTGCTTCAGTCAGTGGAGCCACAGGGAAATGAACCAGGAAGGAGGAACCTGGAACATTCAAATTTTGGGAAAGAAAGCAGCCTGGTGCTGAAGCTGAAATTGTGTTATTGGTCGAGACACGTCTCTGTCTTAGTCTTTGTTATTAAAATATGCCACAGTTCTTGTTTAGAGCTTTCACTGATCCCACTGAGATGACTGATCCTCAAAATATTAAAAAAACATATTGATTCTGTTTGTTTGTCTCGAAACATGCAGAGAGAGTGAAGTGATGGGAGTGTAAGTCACTCAGCAGGGGGACATATTTCATGTGTGTGTGTGTGTGTGTGTGCTCTGACTGTGAGTGCACACCCTTGTGAATTAACTCTCTGTGTCTCTTTATGAGCCTCTCATTGATTATTCCATTGATTTCATTTGCTCTAAATCTCCCTGATATTGATCAGAGAAGACAGAGAAGACTGTGCTTCATTTCAAGTTTGTGTGTTGCTAACTTTAACGGTGTGTGTGTGTGTGTGTGTGTGTGTGTGTGTGTGTGTGTGTGTGTGTGTGTGTGTGTCAGGTAACCAGACTGTATAAAACCAGACAAAAGCTTTTATTTCATTACAAAACTCAATGCCACTTTAAAGAAACAGTAGGAAAATATCTAATTTATTTTTTTTCTGTCTACATCCAGACTTTTTGGTCATCATCGAGGAATCAAACAACACTTTTTTTTGTTTGTTTGTTTTACAAATCAATAAAATATTACTAAACTTTATTTTGAAAGAGTCCTCCCAGAGCAACGTTTTAAAGGGCGAAACTGAAGCTAGAAAACAAAAGGATCCTCGGTCTGAAACAGTTCATGTTCCTACAGGCACTGCTGAACACATTTGGCTGGTGCACCGGGCGGGGAGTAAAGGCAAGAGGCGTTCAGGAGGGACTGGAGCACGTGACCTCATGCGACACATTATTAAGCTTCTTAAAGGGATGGCAACATGATGGCACCAGAACAAACTGCATGAACTGTTCTAAGAAAGGACTGAATGGTGGACGTCCCGGAGGCTTTGGTTCTATGACTGTACCTGAAGAATCACCAGAGGGGCGGAGCCAATGCTCCATGACATCCAGCCGGGTTCACACTGACAACAACAGGAGGAAGAAAAGTCATCAGACATCTGATTATTTTTGGGGGGTTGGCTACAGTTCCAAAAATAAAAAACAAAAACATTTTACACTCTCATCTGTGTCCATCACTTCTGTTCCAACGTCCCTTAATGTCTCTGTTATTGGATCAGATCCCTTCCGCTGTTGCTGCAGCTCTGTTCATAATCCAGCTCTGGGATTTGTCAAAACATTACAGAGATACAATGTGACAGAATCAATGAGAGCTGAGATGGCCAGAAGTCTCCAGTCACACACTTAGTGCTCAGTGTGCCTTGAAAGCATGAGGTTGTGGGTTAAATTCCCAGCCTCTCTGCCCACCCTCGGATGGATGTCACTTTGGATAACAACCTCCACAATTGATGTAAATGAAGGTTTGATCTGCCTGTACGCAAAGATGAAAATGTGCTTTCCAAATAAGTGAAGCCAGAATGTCCCGAGTGCCCCCTGGAGGCTGAATGAGGTATAGGTGACCTATTCTATCTCCATGTTAGTGGATGGGACATGAGCCAAAAAAACAAGTGAACGAGTTGAAGATGCTTCCTGTTGTCTTAGGTAGTTTGTGTCAGACTGATGTTTGTTCACCTCTTCAAAAATAGCAGAGACCCATTGGTCGAGGATTCGTGTGGGCGGGGCCTTGACAACCCGGCTCCACAGACTGATTCAAAACGGATGATTATACAAGATGGCAACACTTTTACTCAATATGTTTGGCATCGTATCAGGACAGTGGAGATACTTTGCTTATGTTTTGACATCTCCTTAAAAATGACAAAATGTAACTATTACATATTCTTGAATCCATCATCTCTACACCAGCGCGTAGTCAAACTGTCCTCGGTCCAGTCCCTCTTTGTGGTCCGTCCACGAGGACGCCGGCATGCTGCTGTATGGGTCCAACAGGATCCGCACGCAGCGAACCAGCAGGAAGAGCAGCAGAAGCACCAGGAGGCCGACGAAGCACAGGGCCGTGCCCTGCTCCGGGTGCCCCACCATGGGCTGCAGCACCGTGGGGCCCCTGGGGAACACGGGTGGGGCCGGGGAGGAGAGGTCATAGTCCACCACCCAGTAGTTGGTGTCGCTCATTCTGGATGTTTTGATGGGTCGAGAGGTTTTTATTGTGTGGGCCGAGATGTCTGGAGTGACATGACTCTGCGGTTTTGTCCAGCGGGAAAATAACAAGGGTGCGATGAAGAGGAGCGGCCGGCTGAAGCACGTGAGGGTTTTGATTAGATGGAGATGGTTGTTGTCACGTTCTCACGCGCGCATGTCCCGAAAGGTCAACGCTACAAAGGTCACGGCTTCAATTTCCAATCATCACATGGTTTGTCAATATTGTGAGTGTCATTCAATAACCGGCTCGAGGGGTTGGTTCGGTTCTAATTGCGAGGTGTAAATCTCAGGTGAGGGGCTGAGGAGGTTCCTCAGATCAATGGAGGTTCACACAGGCTGTGAATGAGCGGCGCTGTGTTGGGCTCAGATTACGTTGGAGTTGTTTTATTGAAAAAGCTTCATCTTAAGGAGCCTCCAAGTTTGAGGGGGGGGGTCTCTCACCAGAAGACCTGACAAGAAGAAGAGAACAGTAATTAGAGAACATAAAAAAGCGAGATTAAAGGTGCAGTGTGCAAGATTTTGGTACGTTTTTGTCACTTCTATCTGTCGATAGAAATGACATACTGGCATCTTCACGACTTGTATCATCACCTCAGTGTCTGACATTCTTTTCACATTACCCCCAAAACGAGCCCTTTAAAGGTGCAGTGTGTACGATTTGGTGACCTCTAGAGGTGAAGTTGCATGTTGTACCTCACTCTCACCTTTCTGAGCATGCAGGAGAACCTGTGGTAGACTTCAGTTTTCATTAAAACTAAGAAGATGTTTAGTACGTCCACTTTTACTACTGTAAAAACATGGCGGCCCCCAGAGAGAGGACCCACTCCTCATGTAAATATACATCAATGGGCTCATTCAAAGGAACAAAAGCATAATGATTTAAAAACACATTTACGTGATTATAAATTCATGAAAATGTCAGTATGTAATTGTTTGACAAAAACCTTTTAAAGTCACAAAAATATATATATATATATATGTATATATATATATGTATCCGGAGTGGGCCCTCTCAGTGGCGGCCGCCATGTTTTTAACTGGCTACCATAGGTTCTCCTGCTTGCCCAGATGGGTGAAGGCGAGGTGAGGGATACAACATGCAGCTCCACCAATAGATGTCACCAAACCTTCCGCACTGCACCTTTTTTTTAAAGAGTGAGGCATTTCCAGGGGGTTCCCCCAGGGGCAGCCTCCACCTGAACCCAGGTCCATCACAGAAGGAGATAAATAAATCACGTGCGGATGACGGAGCACATGAATGTGCAGGAGGCCCTTGGAGAGCTGCTGCACTCCGGCGCTGGAACACTCTCCGAAGCCCCTTTAATGGGCCGTGCACGGGAGTGGAGAGGCGCTTCCTGCCGTGGGTTCCATTCCCCGAGTCAGCAGATTCTATTCCAGGAGGCCCCGTCTCTCCCTCCCTGTCCATCCTCGCGCAGACACGTTGATAGCTCTCCGGATGATGGGCCTGAAGGGCCGGGCGGAGCTTTAATAGGGGACTTGAGGAGCTAATGAAAGAAACTGCCTGCCTCAGTATCAATTATCAAATGGCCTGTGCTCATGTCAGACTGGGCAGATCCTGGTGGCAGCGAGAGGAGGAGGAGGAGGAGGAGGAGGAGGCTTAATGAACGACAACGCAGGCATGAAGTTTATGCAACAGGATAAACACAAGCATGAGTCAGTGAGTGTAAACCAACTGCTTCAGGCTACAACTTCATATATGGACATTAAGTTTACAGAGGCTTAATTAGCCTCACAACTAATGAGAGATAAATAGGAATAATGGTTCATTACCCACAGGGGCACATCCAGTGGTGGGAATAGGGGGGCACTGGCCCCCTGAGGTACCCTTATCCTGTCAGTTCAGTGAATAATTCAATTACTCTTGACAATTGATCATTTGTTAAAGAATTGAAAAGTTTTAATGCATTTTCATTATAGACTCATTGAAGGGCTGTTCTTCTAACTCAGTCTATTCTATAAACTTTGATTGACTTAAGTCTGCTCCCCTCGGGAGTGGTGATGTAGATATCAGACAGATACTTTAAGTGGGCCCCTCTGTGTAAACTGTGGCCCCTCTGTGTAAATTGTGGCCCCTCTGTGTAAACTGTGGCCCCTCTGTGTAAAGTGTGGCCCCTCTGTGTAAAGTGTGGCCCCTGCCGCTGATGCCTGTATACATGTCCTATACGCAAACACAGATATTAAGATCTAACTGTTCTCAGTCATGTGCATCTATGGCCGATCTGTGGTTCGAGCCGTTGACCTCGTGAGGTCACAGGCAGCTCCAGGCCTAAACTCTGAGGGGGTCACTCAGGGTCATGGTGATGAACAGGCTCCGCCCACAACTGCAGGACATGGACGGATGGTTTCATGGAGACTAAACACAAACACACCTTCAGAGAAGAAGAATGAAGGAGCGGCATCACTTTCATGACTCATTGATCCTTCTCATGGAGCCAGAAGAGGATAAATCACTCTTACTACAACTGACTGGTTAACGTCTGAACATGAAGGAATGTCCCAGTTTATGACTTTAGATAAATGTGGGTTTTATTCACTGTGAACAAAGAACACAGAGCACATGTGGCGACATATGGTGTTTTTCCCTCTGGGATGTTGAAACATGTAATCCCCCACATTCATACCTGTGGATTACGGCAGCAGATTGTCAAGGTGAAAATATGAAGGTGTGACATGGACTTAAAGAATGGTTTTAAAAATCACAGTAAAACAATATATACATATGTATGTATATATATATATATATATATATGTATGTATGTATGTGTGTGAAAGAGGTTTGAATGTGTCCTGATAGTCCAACTTGTAACACACAAAACTGGAGTTGTATTGCTGTACATGCTGGAGATCCTCTAAAGACCTTTGTTAGTTTCTTTCATTGAAATGAATCAGTGGAATTAACGTTCAAGACGGTTCTTCAATTCATCTACTCATCTACACGGAGCCCCTGATCTTCATTTAAAATGGATTTCTCTTTATTTGTCTCCTGTTCAAACTTATTTCTTGACCTATAAAATATTTAACTACTGCACTATGGGGAACATATGCAGGGGAGTGACATGACACAGTGACACGAGAGGCTGAGCGAGCATGACATTATTGAAGAGTCGCATCAACATGAGGCAGACATTTAAAAAACAACTTGTATTAATGAAACTCTGAAACAAGCAGATGAATACAAAGAATGACCGTTTCCTGTATTATTTCCATTTCCTATATTATCATTGTAATCCCTGCTTTTACCTGGTGCGTTAACAATATGACAATGTATTCACGCATCAGGAATCCACTCATCATCACATCTTTGTGAAACTTCATTAACATGACTCAGCAAACGGAGCTCACACGGTGGATATACAGTGAGTCCCAAGTTACAAAACAAAGTCCCACTCCCACAGCAGGATGAGCTGTGGGAGTGGGACTCATGAAGTTACATGATGTTCTGAGGTTTGCTCTGACATCCAGGTTCACTCGCAACAAACACAAGCACCATCATCATCATCATCATCATCATCATCATTATCATCATCAGCTCAATGATACAATCACAGAGGACAATCAGATTAGAGAACTCACGTGAACCCACTGGCCGGTCGGTGTCCCAGGTGAGGACATGCAATCACAAACACAGAGCGACGATGATGGTGATGAAGATGATGAAGATGATGAAGATGCTGCAGCAGATGTTCAGCACCATGGACAGCTCCCACTCGCCTCCCACTCTGTCTGCCTCAGGTCTGAACTCTGTCATATCCTGCACTGAAGCTTCTTCCTCCGTCTCTGCCGGGGGCTTTTAAAGTCAGTTTCAGGGAACCGCCCCTGCCTCCCCCCTCCACCCTCACCCCCACCCACCTCTCTCTCCCTCCCTCCCTCCCTCCCTCCCCCCCTCCTGCCCACTTACCACTGGCCCTGCATCATGGGCTGTACACATAATCTTTTTCCTTTGGATGACTGAAGCGCCGAGAGCAGTGTGTGGCTTTTGCATTATGTAAGAGGGCTGTGTGGGGCACGGACAGTGAGGGGCCCTCGGAGCCATCCGGCCAATATGTTGCACATGTGTCTCTGCTAACGGTCCGGTGTGCAGAGTTTGGTTAAATTGCGAACGGCGCCGAGACGATTCTTTCGCTTCACGGGGTGAAATTAAATGGACAGAATGATGGTCAAAGGTTTCAAAAGAGAGTTGTATATGTTTGCATGGAGACACACCGACTGCAGACAAACACTTCAATACAAGAGTCGACCTGGATAATGATGAGCTGTGCTCGGATACTCAGATTAAAGGAGGAACGCGCTCGATATGAGTGAAAATGGAGATAACCCAATATTGGACCTAAACGCAGCCATTTACCAGCCCTGTCGTACAAGTGGTGGTAACTTTCATCTTGCTCTTCACACACCCAGTGCAACATGGTGACCTCCAGAGAGGAGGCCTGCTCCTGAGGTCACCAAAGGGCTACTGTGGTAACAGATTGTAAAGTGATGTCATCATAGACTCATCGAAAAACAAAAACCTTTACTGATACAACTGTAGAATTATTGTCATTTTCATCGTACGACCACATCTGGGAAAAAAACAACCTATTTCGTGATACTGATTTTGTAGTATTTGATATTTTGCTGTACGGTAAAAGCGCAATGATGTTGGATGAGAAAACGTCTGACATCAGGTGGCGCTGTGGTGATTGTCTGATTACATGATCACAATGTGGAACAGGTGGAGGTGACCTGCCCGCACCTGCAGCTCAGCTCCGGATTCTCACTGTGACAAGTAATGACTTGACACATATACCAACTGTACACACTCTGCAGCAGATTGTATAAGTGTGTGTGTGTGTGTGTGTGTGTGTGTGTGTGTACACACACAGTCCCCTGCCTGAGACTGCCTGGGATCTCCCTGTAGGTTTAATTAATAGCCGGTGAGCGCTGACACCGTCCTGATGGGCTCCTAATGAAACCACACAGAGCTTTGCTCCTGCAGACATCCTGCTGAGTCATAATTGATTCAAGTCTCCTGTCGCGGTTATGAAATCCAGCGTTTACATCATGGTCCTGGGTGTCACAGGGAGGTCGAGGTGTGTGTGTGTGTGTGTGTGTGTGTGTGCAGAGATGGGTCAGCACCACAGGACACCTGAGCTCTGAGACAGCAGGGAGGTCTGCGATGTTACAATCACATCGAAACATCGCGCCGTGTGGACACTGACAAGTGGGTCAGTGGAGTTTTTACCATGTAAACAAACAGCTGCACTTATTAACTGCATGAATCTGTTTACCATGAGTTTTGGATTAAGTGAACGAAGAATATGTAATGACTTTATAAATAGCAAAGAAATTGGATTTTCATTTTTCTAAGCTGCCAGCAGTATTAAAGGTTGTGTAAGATTACATTAAGATTATTTCCATTTCTATCATCTTAAAATTACATATGCAGTGATTAGACTGAGATTTGTATTTATTTATAATGACCTTAATGTTTGGTTTGCTTTTAGTAAGTTAGAAGGACTGGGACATGAGAACTGGGTCCATGTCATACATCATGTTTTTGTAGTCTCTATGGGTTCTCTTACATATTTGGAAGGGTATTCAGCTGCAACATGCAACTTCACCACTAGATGTCACTTAGTCCTACACATTGTATCTTTGGTGTATAGAGGCAAAACACAAAATAGTGTGACTGTGTTGGTTTTAGCCAAAGTAAAGAAACGATATGATGAAGGATTCCAGAATTCTTGGGATTTGCCCCTCAGACGTTTTATATGAGTTTTATGCAAGATAAAAGATCTGGAGAAGATTATAGCCGACTCTTTCTGTTTACGTTTCATCAAACTTGGGAGATTGAATCGAGTAAGAAGTCAAACAGCTGTGTGTAAAAAAAAAAGTTTGGAAAATGCCAAAGTTTGCAACTGAACTCTCTGCAACACAACTGTTGTATTGAGTTTGACAAGACTGACACTTTAAATCCATAAAAAAAGTAACATAAAGACATGTAACATGGTGAGCGAACGTGTCCTCGTGTGTCCACCAATGAATCAGATGCTCTCTAATGGCTTCATCTCCCTCAAGTCATGTCACTGTATCTTATGTTCTGTTCCCTCTTATCCACTACGTTTTCCGAGTCCCGCACAAAGATGATGACTGAGTGAGAGGACATATGGAGAATAACACCTGCTTATGTAAGCACACACTGATGAATACGCTGCACTCACAGCCTTTGTGTGATGTGGGCTAAAGCATCTTGTGGTTCACCACACACACACACACACACACACACACACACACACGTGGAGGAGTGGACAAAGCAAAGTGCAGCGCAGCCTCCGAGGCCCGTTCTGCTCACAGGATGTTGTGTTGGTGCAGCCGAGCGACTCGGCGGTCAGAGGACGATTCGGCAAGTTTATTTTTTATTTTTACCTCCACCGTGTTTGAACACTGTTTGTGTGGTTGGTTGTATAATCAGGTCCGATCAGGTTGCTACATACGCTGGTGCTGCTTGATTCAATTTAAGATTGTATTTATAGCCTGAAAGGGGGGATTTAAAGGTGCAGTGTGTTGAATTTAAGTGGAATAATTGATTGCTTTACAAAACTTAAAATGAGAGAATAAACACCTGACCATGTGAATTATTGTTATTGATTTGCAAGATGAGCCGACTCGGGAGTGAGTCCGCTCTGTGGAGGCCGCCATGTTAAAGCACCATGTCCAATGGACATTTAAACACTTTGATATATCATCCATCCTCCAACACGCTTGAAGGGAAAGGTCGAGGTGAGGGGCAGGCGACATCACCACCAGATGATATTAAACCCCACACACTGCACCTTTAAACCTCTGCTGATTTGTCTGGCCACTTAATACAAAGTTAGATCGGGGTGAAACGTACAACAAAAATACAAATAAACATGTCTATATGACATATCCCAAGGGTACGTTTACACGTGTATGTATATGTGTAAGCATGAATGGGGATGAATACAGTTCTATTCAGTTCTATCTCTATATTCTCCGAGAGCTTCCACCGGGCCCGTCGTTTGTCCACACAGAGGTTTGCTCCCCATCGGACGGAGTCCGGAGGAGCGAGTGGACAGAGGAGTGGTGTGGGGAGGTGGTTAGTTAGTAAAAGGACGTCTCCACTCATCCATCACGTCAGACAGCTGTGGGATGAGCTCCCACATATATGGGCCACGTGTGTGATTCTACAGGCATGTGTTATTTAAAGCCCGATCTATCATCCCCATATACTGCTAAATCCATAGGTTTATCAAGCGCCGTCCACGGCCCGATCCATGGACATCTATCAAAGCATGTCAGATTTGAGATGAGAAAACAAAGGACACGCACACACACACACACACACACAGTGCAGAGTTTAATTCTCTCTGGTGAGCACACGGTGCATACAAAGCTGCTGACTCTATCAAAGCTGGGATGGAGCCAATCATCATGAAGCTCTGTCGTGAATATATTTTTCTTTTGTGGACTCAAAGATGAATTCCACACATTTACAGAGTGGGTTGATGGATGAACGAGTGGATCACAGGGGAAAGGTTCACATGACATGCCACAGGGTAGTGCGTTTACGGTGGAGACTAATGAAGAACAGAGGTGTTTATTTTGAAAGACTGACTTCCTGCCCAGACCATTACAAAACTGTGACTCGTGGAAAATGTCTGAATTTTAAAAATGATATATGAATGTGTTTGTTTTATAGTGTGCACTGTAACTGTTGATCTGTTTATATGTTTTGCCTGGTCATGTGGTCTCTTGTCTTTTGGTTTATAACTGACTCAGTTCTCATCACAGGAAAATAATTATTACTTTGCTTCTGCTTTGGATAAAATGACAAAAATCTTGACATTATATATTGCATATATTTTTCTTGGTTTTATATTAAACAACATTTTTGAAATCTGTGACCATGTGTTGTAACCCCCTCCTTGGGACTCGGGTTGGGATATGTTGACTGTATCCAACCAGTAACACATTTTTATGTTGTTTACTTGACCAATTGAATAAATGAATTGAATGAAAATAAAATAAAAAAGTAGGTGTGGTGTATTATGACTCATACATGATATATTTGACCGGCTTTAACCTTCCATGTAACTCATCTCTTTGTAATGCTGCTGATTCGTGAGCAAACATGATTCGATTATGATGAATGAGAAACATCAGAGAGCATCAGGGGTTTTAGTATCATTATCAACAAGCCACCTCACATTTATTAATCATAAAAATAAACACATACAATAATCTCTCTCACATTCCAGTCTGATCTTCACAAACACGGGGAATCTGTCTATATCATGGACAAACAGTGAGTCATGGCTCCAATGTACACAGACATGGGAGACATTTCCATTCATCTGTTTATCTGCAGTCCTTTGAAAAGCCATGAACACATGTGAGTAAACCAACAATGCTCTGCAAACAGTTGAGCTGCCATGACAACAGGAGTTGAGCGTGCTCCCAACAGAATGAGACATGTCTCACATGTACATGAGGTTAAGAGTTAATCAGTGAAAATACAACGACATTACAATGACACTACACTTCTGGTCCTTAGGCTTTAGTGCACGAAGCAGAGAAACAGGATTCACCCTGGCTACACATCCCATAATATGTGGTTCATCATGATACGACCTGTTGTATTTCAATGTAAGGCAGACAGGAAGACAACTTTAGATTTCTAATCCCCTTAAAGGTCCACAGCTTGACTGCATTACAGACTGCTCTGTTACGTCTCCGGATCAATATAATATCATGATGTTGACACAAATGCGGTTTGATCAGATTGAAGAGAGTTCTCTTCGGAAGAGAGACGGAACAAATGACTGATTTTGTACAAGTAAACTAGTTCAAATAAGTTCAAACTATCAAAATCATAGGAAACATATCCACTTTTTTGCCTCTTGGACCAGCGGGCTGGAATGGACGGACTCTACCACTTTATGATACAACGGGGGGACGGAACAGTTTCTCTCTTTGGGCCTGATGATGATGACATTTGTTCAAGCCATTTTACAATCAATGATTTCAATACAGAGACGATGAGAATATCTACATTAGATACTATCAGACATGTTGGTCACAGCAGAGTTTTCTATTAATATGAAGTATCACACCCTGTCGGCTCATTACTTCATATATATATATATTTATAGTGTGTTCACTTATCGTCTCTGGTATAACACAGCAGGGTCCTCTGCCCTCAGGTCTGAATGAATAAATATACAGGTCAGCGCGAGCAGGTATTCCAGGCACATCCTTGTATCTCCTGGCCCTGACAGTTTCACAGTCACAGGTTCCAGCTGGACCTTTTCACCTTCCTCTCCCTCCTCCTCCTCTTAGAGGACCTGCTCAGTGCTGGAGGCGGAGATGTCCAGGAGTCTCCAGGCTACACTGGGGTTGAGCTCCTCCTGGTCACGACACAACGCCCAAACATACATCATCCTCATCACCTTCTCCTGTGGAGGGAGGGGCAGAGCACTTTAATTCAGATTCAGAACAACAGCCATGCACAACAATAACGTATTAACCTGCTACCTGACTTGGATTGTGATGAGGATTTTTTATGTAACGTGACTCCTGTAATGCCATGAAATGTTGTGAAGGGGCGGAGCATGAAACAAGGGGGAGCCCATTCGCTTTGGTATGAATCTGGTCCTCCATTTTTTACAGTGTTTTTTAAGCAGAGTTCAATTTCTGACGATAACACATGTATATGCAACACACTTGCTGGTAAACAATCAGCTCGAACCACAATGTCTGACTGTCTGCCTGGACGGTAACCATTTCAAGGATGGTGGCACGAGACGAGCACATGGGAAATGTCACGACATGCGGTAATAATCCTCTGGATTATCAAGAGATGTCACATGTGTGAATGTACATGTGAGTTGCTACTATCAAGTCTGTAAAATGTCCATATGGTCTAAACAGTAGGAGACGCTCTTACGAGCAGAATGACGACAGCTCGGATGAAGACACCATGAGAGTTTGTGGTGATAAGAAAAGGCGCTGGTGTCGATGTGCTGTCGCTGTGTTGCGCAACAGCGAGTGTGAACAGAAAACCTCCTGCTGCGCTGTAGTGCGAGTGCAAAAGGGAAAACACGGAAGGTCGAAAGATGAAATAATCCACAGATCTGCATAGGACAGTATTACAATATCTTGAGTAATGCTACATTTTCTTTTTTTTAATTCATAATAAAACTGTCACGTGTGATGAAAAAAACAAAAGGTGGTCAGAGATAAAGGCTATTCACAGGTGGTACTGTTTGGACGAAGATGAGATATGACATCATGGTCTCACTGCCCCTCTAGTTGATATTCCTTTTAGATAACTTGGATTGGATTCAGATTTCTGGTGCATGTTGTTACGTGATGTTGTGATTCGACTGACCGGATTTCCCTCCACTATGTCTCCTTTGGGGCTGCGGATCACCATGACGACCTGCGCCTGGAAGGTGATGATCAGCACTGGACCCTGCTCCATCATCTTACCCATCGCTAACTACAGGACAGGGAGGAAGGAGGCACAAAGATATTTTTTGACATTTGAAGTGATAACAGGTGGATATTTGAGTCCGCGAAAAAAAGTACTTACATCTATGTTGTCTATATCAAGTATTTTGGACTGAAAGAGCAGCCCAAGTGCTTTGGCCTTTTGGATGGGGTGAGCCAGCTGCCTGTACGTCTGAGGAGAGGCACACGCAGACACATGTCAACACACTTCCTCTATAATAATAATAATAATAATAATAATAATAATAATAACAATCACTTACAGCTTCATAGCACCAGTCCCTTAATACGTCCAGCTCTCCTCGGATCATGGCCTGCAAAGGAGCCATGATGAGAGTTGGACCACATTCAATACTGTTAGATCCCATAGAACACAACCCGTATGCGAGGACTTTTATTTTGAAAATTAACCGGAACAAACACAAAATAGGTTTGTTCAGGTTGAGTCGGTGACCAAGTCCATCTTGGTTTTATTAGATTAACGCACTGAAATACTCTATAACACTTGTTATGATGTGAAAGTGAAGGACACAACTCTGTTCAAAGAGAATCCCCCTTCCATTCAGCCATTGTTTTCCATCTTTGACATTCATTTATTTTTAGCTCTCACAAAAAGACAAGTCATGAATGCGGTGAGGCCCTGAGGAGTTCTTTTGCAGCTGTTTGTGGACTTTTGACGTGAAAGAACGACAGTGAGTGGAGGAGCGGGAGAGACGGGTGAAGCAGCAGGAGTGTGTTTACCTCCAGGATGTTGGGGATGATGTCTTTCTCGCACTGTTTGAGGAAACCATCTTTGTCGAAGCTGGGATCAGCCTTCATGATCTCTGTCAGTACCTCTGACATTTCTGTCTTGGAGAAGAGACCTCCTGCAAAAAACAAACATCAAGAGTCACTTCTTCGTCCGAGTGCAAAGATTTAAAAAAAAAAAAGTTTTATATGAAGCTTCAGAGAACTTTCTTAGACACCTCCTGCATTCCTGCACTGTCACTGGAGTCTATTCTGTCTCTTACTAGTTGATGGACACACACACACACACTGTCACTGAGGTTTATCTGACAATCATTTGTACTGAGAGATTTCACAGCACTGCAGCTAATGTTACACTGCCCCCTTGTGGTAATATGAAATAACTGGCACATTGGCCTATTAAACACTAATAACTTCAATTTCAATGTGATCAAACAACTAAATCAACATACAAATCAATGCCATCGCTTATATCACCACATATTCACACATTTCACATCATCTGTATTAAACTAAAACCAGATTATGACAAATAACACATGTATGTTTCTGACAACTGGGACATTATTTTCAGTTTGATGTCACTGATCCTATAAAAGAATAAATTAGCCAGGGTAATAACACGTAATTAGTGAAATCAACTGTAAAGCGTGTTACCTAGGACACCTGTGACTCTGTCCGTCACAGCTCTGGATGCTCTGACGAGGACGTTGTCACTTTCATCATATTTCATCTTCATCTCAAAGAATCCTGGAGAAGAGATTTTGCCACAACTGTTAGGATCAACTCTTTATTTACAAATTCATTCATAATACAAAGGCTGTTATGGTGGATACAGTCTGTATATGAGGACACACTGGCCTCATCTACACATCTGATATCTTAACCACATTACATCAATGTCTATCTGCACAAACGATTCTGGTGCCCCCTGCTGCCTACAAATGTAACTGCACATTTGCTAACAAAAGGTCATTTACTGCCTTGCAACACTATTTCTACAGAAGCGATAATAACAAATAAAGAGGGATTTTCTTACTGTTAAAAACAACGTTATTGTCCTTGAAGTCCTTCCATTGCTGGTACCACTTTGAATCCTTGTGGACAACCACGCCCATGGCCTCTCTGCAACACACACACACACGCACACAGAATTACACTTGATCAGAAAAAGTGTCATTGATATAGACTATAATGATTTATGTCAAAATACAGAAGTGCTCATTCAAACTCACTCGTTGGCCTCGAACACTCGGTCATCACTTTTTGCTCCTTTTGAGAAGTCACTCCTCTTCTTCAGCTGAGAGGGAGCTCTGTAGGGGCCGCCGTCCCCCAGATCGATCTCCTTCTTCATGGCCTCCACACTCTGCACAACACACACACACACACACACACACAATGACTACACACACACAATGACTACAAATCAACTGTAAATTCCAAAAATCTAAATGTATTAGGTGTGACCCCAAGATGATGTATATTGGTTGATGGCAGTTTGGCCACATAATCCCAAATCACTGCACATAACAGACTATGAGTGAACACTTTATAGGAAATCTAACTGTTTATCAGGTGAAATAATAATTGTCCCGTCATTCACGTTAGTCTGGTCATGTGTTGAATGTTGGATTGATGTTTGGATTAGCTTAAGCACACGTTTTTAATGCCAAGTCACGTCACGATCAAGTCCCTGTTTGAATGAAGTCACGTCGTCTAGGACTCGTGTTCAAGTTAGTTTTCTTAGTTGGGTCTTTTACATATTCTACTCTTCCTCCTGGTGAGTGATTTGTGAGTTTTTTCAGCCTCGTCTTATCTCTTTTTGTTGAATAAACATCTTTATTTGAACTTTCAGGTCTGAAGTCTGCTTTTGGGTTCACTTGTGTCACCGGTCGTTACAAATCCTGAAATCGAAATGTGATTTTATCATCTCTGACCTGTGAGATGGCTCTGAAGGCATTGGTCCGGCCCAGCTCATCTCCTCCTTTGCTCACAGACTCAGCAGAGTTCATGGCCGTCTTGGCGACCTCCTGCACGCCTTCTTTGATCTTCTTACCGATGTTGGTGCGAGTCACCTCCTCGATACCCTACACGTGCAATAATAATAGTACATAAACATTTGTAATGGATTTACAGACCTATATCTATTCATAGGTCAGCACATGTGATGTCCATACACAGCTGTTTTATGTCTAATCAGCAGAAACGTTGATGCTTTACCTCTTTGACGGTTTCAGTCAGGGAGCCCAGTGTCCTCTTAAACACGTGTGAAGTCTTCACCGTCTCAGCTTCAATTTTGTTCTGATCAAAGTAAGTGAGACAAATTATAAATCTAAGAAAAATGAGGTAAACCCCGGTTGAGTCGGATCATTTGACTGTTTGATCAAAATAAGACTTACATATTTCTTGCGGGCCTGTTGCAGAGCTTCAGACTCCTCCAGTCTCTTGGCCTCTTCTCTGAACTTCTTGAGGTTTTCCTTAATTTCCTGATTCTTGCCGAACTCCTCGCGAATGTTTTTAACAAACTCCCCCACGAAACTTTGACGCCCCGACGAGTAGCGCACCTGATATCACACACACACACACACACACACACACGCACACACACACACACACACACACACATAGAGGGAGAGTGACTTCAGATTGGGAGATGATAAAATGGTAACACCTGATTTAATCTACACTTTTCAAAATACAGCCTGGAGGTGAATGGAGGTGGGGTCAGTGTCTACCTGCATAGCAGCAGCAACTGATGGGCTCCTGTGTAACCGGAGCACTTCATCTCTCCGCACCGAGAAGAGCAGAGGGCGAGAGCACAGGCTCAGAGCCCGTCTGCCAACCAGCTGCAAGCAAGACACATGGGTGACATCAGCTCTACCCATGATGAAGCAGACCATGACTCGTATAGATAAACATACACATGCTGACAGATTATCTATAGCTGCTCGGAGCTTCACTTTGGGTGCTTTTCTGTTACATCGGATTATATACAAATTATGAAGTTATGAAACATGCTTGTTAATAAATCTCAGGGATTATAATTCTGAAAGTAACTATCAAGTTATCAATTCAGATACGATGAATGGAAGTATTTACTGTGTATTTATTACTAGGGGATAAAGTGAATCACTTTACTAGACACACTGTTCCGAGAGGCGCTTCTCAGACAAACCGATAAAAAAGCAAAGACGGTGGATATTGTTTAAGATAAATAAGAGACTTGAAAACAATAATAAAAACAAAACAATTATACCCTTTGTGTTAAAACATGGTCTCACACTTAAAGAGCGGTCAGCCAACTTTATGACCCTATATTGTGACCCCTACTCTGTGAAACTGTAAAAACATGGCAGCCTCTGTAGAGAGGACTCACTCCCAGTATGGAAAATCAATATAAAAGAAAAACAACTATTGAAAACATTCAGGTGATTCTACACTTATGAAAACGTCAGAATAATGACTATCTGATGTAGTTCAGGTAAAACAAGTGTTTAAAAAACATCTCCTAAAATCTTTCACGGTAGAACATTAAAACAAAGCCAACAGACAATAAAGCTTCTGTCTTCACATTCTAATGCTATTCAGCCATGAGCTCGATTCAATCCAGTTGCATACACCATCTAACACAATCTGAAGGAGCACACACACACACACACACACACACACACACACACACACACACACACACACACACAGGGCACAGTCTCAATTACAGCTTTAATATGACGAACATGTTAAACTAATACTTGTTTTGAGCAAACAGCTGACCGGAATGTAACGTGATGTGGTGTTCACCTGACACACTGTGGTTATAGATCAGTCACATCTGATGTGTTGTATAACATCTGGATGACTGGGATCAGCCAACATGTCAACACATCCCCCCGCATTCAAACCAAATCTAAAGCGGATTGCGGCAGAGAGGTGTTTACACCTGAAACCGGGAAGCTACACGTTCATGACAGTTACAACGTTACTGTACATGTGTAATGCCAATGGTGCGTCTGGTGACAGCGGGGCCTCGACTACCGCAGCATCTCCATCCACCTCTGAGTGAAATACACTGCAGCTACACACACCACCTCCACATCTGGACGATCACACACACACACGCGCACACACACACACACTAACTCGTGTCTGTGTCTGTGGACACACAGCGGCTGTGATGAAGGACATGTAACGTTCAGTCTCACCCCGTAGCACCGACACACGGAGGCTGCCATCTTGTTCCAGAGAGACTGCGAGCGAGGGGCTCCACGTGCTTCCTCCCCTGCACCAGCTGACCCGCCGCTCCACCAATGAGAGCAGAGTCGAGGGGCAAGGGGGCGGCACCACAGCGCGACTTTCTGACGCAAGTTAGGAGAACAAGTGGACCCGCCATCTGAGGAGGTTTGAAGCTTTCGGGGCTGGTCGCCCGGAGGCAACGTCGTACCACGTACGAAGGTCCACACGGCGCCTCAGAGCACATCATAGGCAACTGATCGCTGGCCAACGTCACGTGACGAGATCAAAGCACCTCTTCCAGTCCCTTAGATCAAAGGCGTAAAAATCATAGTAAGGATACACTACACAGTCAGTGTTCTTTAGGAATTCTCCACCAGCATGAGCCCTCACGAAGAAACCCCTTGGGAAACAACCCTGACACCCAGAATCCTACCGACCTCAAACTCTCTGTCTCTTGTTCCGACCTCGAATAAACCTCTTCTGGAATCAATTCTCTGACCGAGGTTGTGCTTCATAGTTGGTGACTCAGATCATCCACTCCACGAGGAATCCTTCCTCACAGTGCATACGTCAAACGGAATAAACACAAACATGTGTAGAATATCCACTATCTTCAAAGGTTTAGAGTATATGCCATTTCAAATCTAAAAACGTGATGAAAGGAACTCATTTAAAGGGTTTATTGTCTGAATGTTGCCTGTAGTCAACAGTGCACCACTGAGGAACCATCCATTGAAATGAATGGGACAAAGAGTCTTGAGTTTGAGTTAGTCTTCAAACTTGACACAACCAACTTATCAAAACAAAGATCATAACAATCTGCAAAACGAGACAATTTTAATACCAGTGTTTGATCATAACGGCTTCGTTTATATATGTTTCCTGTCAGTCTCCTGTGTCATTGTTATCATTTACTATCACTTAAAAGTCAAGTGTGAATTGAAAGGGATAGAACACACATCAACACCCCTCAAACCAACATCATCTGTTAAAAGCCACGTGATAAAAGTGAGTTTTAAGAGCCACGTTATTTTTTGTTTTGTTTTTATGAAGGATGTGCCTGTCCTTGATGACCTGACCCCATTTCTCTCATTGTCAACAGAAATGTGTGTCATATTGAGGCTCCCCTCCGCTGAATGGTAGCTATCTGCTGGCATGTCTGTAAAGAGCGCCTCCCGTGGAAGGCATGTGAAGCGCAGGGACTCCTCCCCTCCCTCTGCAGAGTTGAGAGCTCTCTCCCTCTCTGCGGCCACAAGCAGCAGCAGCAGCAGCAGCAGCAGCAGCACTGGCGCAGAGACCCAGCACCAGCAGCGTTTCCTCTTTATTTTTCACTCTGCCACCAGGCGACAACACCTCCCACATCCCCGCCGCTCCCCTCACACCCTCAGCCGGAGCAGAGCAGCGCCGGAGCGGCCTCGTCCAGAATGGGGAACCGAGACGATGAATACGATTTCTTGTTCAAAGGTAAATAGAGAGAGAGGGAGGGAGAGAGGGAGAGAGATGGGGGGCGGGGGGGGGGGGGGGGGGGGGGGGGGTTTCTGTGTTTCATCTGGGGGGGGGGGGGGGGTGACTGCAATGCATTCCTCTCTCTGATCACTCTCATAGCTGAGATGTGTTGTTGTTATTCTATGGTCGCAACTGTAATGTTTGTGTGTGTGTGTGTGTGTGTGTGTGTGTGTGTGTGTGTGTGTGTGTGTGTGTGTGTTCTCTCTGGATGATGTCCTGTCAGTTACATAACATAAATCTGAGTCATTCAGCCTCGACTGAGGCAGAATGATGCTGATCATTCAACAACAACACAACCTCCACACAAATAACAACA
>JAFBJT010081407.1:228506-239984 GCA_016785325.1 Chascanopsetta lugubris
TACGTTAGGGGGCCTTTGCAGGTGGGACCAAGGGAAAGGTGAATGTAGCCACATATAGAGAGGCTCATGAGTCCATGTGACCTCTGACTGATGCAAGAGTTCCCCCCTTGCAGTGCCACAATGACCCCCAAAGACAATGTAGTGGCCTGAGAACAACTCTCTGCTAAAGTACCGAGTTAAACCCATATAACGTCTGGGTCGAGACCTGAAAATGGCAGTTCACAGACGCTTTCTATCCAATCTCACAGAGCTTGAGAGGATCTACTACTGGCAAGAAAGGGATAAACCGCCAGAATCCAGGTGTACTAAGCTTATAGAGACTTGGCCAAGTGACGGTTTACCGGATACATTTTTATATCATCGGCATATGCGAGTAAGATTAAAAAATAGCTAATTTAATCATGAATGGATCAAAATACTATCTCAGGGCAATGTGATCGAAAACATGACTTCTAAACTCGCTAGTCAAAACCGTTACCGAGCTTACCCTGCTTACTGTTACAGGGTTTGCCAAAAAATGTGTTAGTGTACAGTTTCACATCATCCGCATATGCAATTAAGTTCAAACCAAAATAGCAAATTCTGTCAAGATTGGATCTGAGAACTATATAAGGGCAATGTAATCCGAAAAAGTACTTTTAAACTCAGCAGTCAAATTGTATACCTGCCTCAGTGTTACACACATACACCCATGACCCACTGCTTACCCTTTGTCGGAACTGTGCCTCTTTCCCGCCATTCTCCTCCGCACAAAGCCACACCGGCACACCTCTCCAACTTCATGTATCAGTCAGTCTATTAGGGGTCCTCAGAGCTCCATAATGACCCATTGTTCGTGGGATAGAGGGTCACTGATGGCCAGGGCCGATAGTGTCTGCACCTTGTCGTCCTGGCTGCACCAAAAGTCTTTTGATTTACATCAGACTCATCCCCCGCGTCTTGACACTGGCGACAAAAGAGCGATGCACATGCTGATTCTTCGCCCGAAGACCCTATTGATCTCATTCGACCCCGGGTAGCGGCGGAAGAGAGACATTATTACCTTTGTTCAGGAGCACAGTGGAACATTTCAAAGAGGCGCCGCTGAGGGCGAGCTAAATCACGGGGAGTATGTATTCGCCTTTGACGAGGCCTTTTGATGGCCGCTCCTTCACAGTGGCAGTTTAGGAAATAAAGGTGATCCATGTCGACATAAAATCTGCACAAATCTGTTTCAGATTTAAAGGGGGAATAAGCCGCTATGACACATTATTGTTAATCCTGCCTGACGTTACTTTTTTTGTTCTCCTTTGATTTACATTCCCTTATGATTCCCCGTCACACATGCTGCTCCCCTTTGTGCCTCGATTTGCTCGGCAAAGAGGGCCGAGAAGTTCTCATCCAAAAGTGCACACTCCCCTCGTCCTCAACCAAACACCGCAGCAGCTGATTTTGCCCATTAAAAGCCGTCTCTGTGATTGAAAGTGTCTTAATCAATTAAGTCAGGTGCTGTCATTTGTCACTGATAAAATCAAAGCCCGCCAGCCGAAGCACAGCGGTGCTGTTGATTCCCCTTTTGCTTGGCACGGAAAAATTGAAGCTCCGAGAGGCAAAAATACAAAACAGAAAGGGGGTCAGAGGGGCTCAGTGTCCCTAAAGCTCTCATCCAAAAGGCAGAGTGAGTGGGATGCGTTCACTTTGATGTGGAGGCTGCTTCATTATTGATGGGATAATGGCTCCGTAAAAAGGTCTTAGGCTCATTTCACCCCAACTGGCACCAGGGAGACAGCTCCCATTTTTAGGAATGTGAAAATGCAGTTGAGACTGAGCGATGGGCCATAAACCACACTGGCTGCACAGCAACTGGTAACGTCAGCTAATACTTTACTCTTTATATCCCCGCGCTGTGGGTAATTAATGGCCAGTTAAAGATGGCAGGCTGGAGTCGGGCGGTAAATTGTTATGCGTCACATTACGGCAAAAATAATAAGATTAGACCGCGCTTTAATATAAAAATAAAAGAGAATTTATGCGCGATGTTAACCGGAATCATGGGGGGAGGGAGGGTTTTGCAAACAATCTGCCTGCGGCTGCCGCTGGTGAGATGAAGGAACGGGAAAGAACAGGAAGCAGCGGTTAACAAAACGAGATGTACCTCCAGGGAATCCGTGTCGGGCCACGGTGCACAGCAGGGATCCAGACAAGCTGAAGTAAGGGTGTTAGTTTTTAATGTTCACTGGTGTGACACTGAACTCTGCGAATGTCTGAATGTGTGTTTTACTGATTCAAAAAAAAACAAAAAACGATTGATTCAGACACTGAAATCCTCCTACTTCCTGGTTCAGCCGAAAACAGGCAAAGAGGCGGAGAGCTGGAGGGGGAACCATGGTGCTGTCGCAGCATCCACAGGACGTAACAGGTCGGCCCAGGTGTCATTCAACAGGCCACGCCCCTTATTTAGTAACACTTGGCAATGAAACGTGACTAAAACTGTAGTTTGTACCAGACTTTGAGTATTTTTCATTCACCCTGAAATTTGATGATTTGAACATGGGAGTCTGTGGGGATTGACTTGCTCTTGGAGCCAGCCTGAAGTGGCCAACCTGTGAACTGCAAGTTATTTCGGCCAGAGACACAGAGTTGAGATTGCTCTCTCTTGTTTCCAGTTGACCACTTGTGTCTTGTTTTTATGTTCCAAATATATGATTTGCAAGTAATTGAGTATCTTTCAGAAATGTAATAGAGTTTTCAGTTATAAAAATAGTTTAAACAACTGTTTGTTGGAGGTTAAGTCTGTCAGATAAATGAATGCACTGGCATAGATTTAAACTGGCACCTCTTTGATTATCTAATGATGTTGCAGGTCAAGTTGATGTGTTTTAAAGAAACAGGGAGGAAGACAAAAATACCTTGTATGTTTCCCCTGGTTTATCTGGACTTAATTACACTAATGAACATGTTTGCCTGGGAAAGAGAAGAACAGATGGCACTGACGCTGCTTCTTCTTCTTTTATTTGTGTGAAAAGTCTTGGAGGGTTATGGGGGCGGGGACGTTTTGGCAGAAGTGTTGAAGCAGAAACTCTACCACTATGGTAATGTGAGTGAGTTGCTTTGATTCGTTAAGAGTCGTGCAGCGAAACACGGTGTTGTAGCAAACGTCTACACTGTCACAAATGGCTTCTAATTGTGTCATACTCATTTTTCCACAATTATATTAACTCCAGGTGATACTGAACCAGGGTGCATCATCAGGTCGGGCTCCTTTCTCGGTTACACGGGCGAGACTCACAACAATTGTTTTGAATGATGGGTCATCAAATATCTATAACCCCCATATATACTCGTATTTTTCAAATGGCTCTAGCGCTCCGACCCAAATCGAGGAAAATTATCAACTTCTCAAATGTACCTCACAAGAAAACGGTGCAGTTTGAACCTGAGATGGTACAAGTTTAATGTTGAACAAAAAGGACCAGCAGGTGGCGATGCCAGAGAGAGTAATATGTATTTTTATTTTTATAAAGGAGTTTTGATGGCACTCCGATGCATAAATAAAAATTTATTCCATTTAATTTCTTTGATTAAAAAAAAAAAAAAAAACCCCAAACAAATGAAAATGAATAAAAGATATAAAATAAAAAGGATTATTTTCCTATTCAAAGGCCCACGACCCACTGTAAACGGGTCCGCGACCCACTTTTGGGCCACAACCTACCACTTGAGAATCCCAACTGTATTCTACATTGTGATTGGTGGTGAGAGGGTGGTCTGGTGTTCCCCACCTACTCAACATGCACCATATTGACCTTCCTATTGAAATCCGATGAAGCTGTAAAACGGTGTGTGCGCCTCATTCTCTAGCACTAACTGGGATTTCACTGGAAACCTTTGAATTCCCACTTCTATTTTTTTTTCTTCTGATGCATCATTTGCCTTTTTCTCTCCGACGGCATTTCCCTCTTGGTCCAAACTTGGCATCGAACGTCTCTCCAATATGCAGAGGAGAAATATGTTACCTAATGGGTGAAACAGCACATGTTGACCTCGGCCGGCATCTTGTCTCTTTACCGAGGCATAATACATTTCGCTGTCATCTCTAAAGACCAGCTAGCGCGCAGAGCAGGGATTTAAAAGGAGAGTTTTGTTGGACATATCGAGCTCTCCGTGTTTCCACAAAGAAATATTGCCAGATTTCTTTTTTTTTTTCTTTTTTAGTGCCGCCTGGAGCCATGTTACACCACGGCTTCTCCCTTTAACTATGAGCGCCGGCTGTCAGGAGTGCTCATTTGAGGATCCTCAAGACAGAAAGAACAATCCCCCTCTTAGATTCATCCTACTGTATTACCTGTCGAGGTAATACGTCCCCCCTTGTCTTTGCCCACGAGCAAACGTGTGAAGCCGCGGTTGAGAACAAGTCAGTTGAGCCGCATGTCAGAGCGGAAACCATGTAAATCACATCATCCCTGGCAACCGCCGTCACCCCGGTATCTAAGGACGTGTTTAGTCACAGCTCAATAATGAGAGCAAAAGCTGTCATGTGTGCAACCTGGAAGCATCTGTGTGAGTGTTTGTTTTTTTCAGCCAGTGATGAATCTCATCTCCGACCATCTAATAAATCTTCTAAAGATGATCGATGGCCATGGCAGTCGAGACAAGCGCATCGGTAGCATAAAGCGCGAGCGCGCCGGAAACAGACGGGGGCCGTAATGGTGGCTTTGTGCGAGATATTACACCTGGCTGTTGCCGACTTGTTTTCCCTGATTGCTCTCGTTGCACAGCGGGGGAGGCGGGGGTGGGGGGTGGGGGGGGCGGCGGTGGCAGTTGAGCCGATACTACTCGGATAACAGTCGGATAGCTCCGGCACTTTATGGAAAAATATATCCCATAATAAATCTATGACAAGTACCTGCGATGGAGACATATAGGTGACCTTTCAATCAAGCTCTCAGGTAGGCCCCGGGGGTTTATGTGATGTAATTCACAAACTTTAATCAGCGGCCTACGTGACTTGCATTGCCTGCAAGGGTCATTGCACATGGGTCTCGAACCGGCGAACAAGGCGATACCTGGGAAATGAGTTGGACTTTGGACGTGCAGAGAGAAATGGTACAGGTGCTAGCTTGTGTGACGAGCACATTCTTGAAGGTGAAGCTTCGATAGAGTGGCTTGATCAAGTGGATCCCAATCGGCATCCTCCCGGGCGGACGTGTTTAGGCATTGTGCATAATTAAGGGGCGTGGCCTCTCGAGTGACACCTGGGCCGGCCTTCTGTGGATGCTGCGAGATTCACCATGGTCCCAGCCCCAGCTCGACCTGTGCTCAACCCCTTTGCCCGTTTTTGGATGAACCAGGAAGTAGTTAGGCAAGATGGCCACAAGTGGCCCGCCCTCTACAACCGTCATGAGCACTCTTCAGGTCTGTTTGTTTGTTGTCTTCTTAGTTTGTTTGCAGTCGTTATTATTAAAGAACCAACATTTGTCCTCGTTGCATTGGTGAGAGAGACGCTGCCTTTCGCCAACCCCTAGCAGATTGGTCTCCGGGCCCTGACTCACCAATCTGAATATTAGTCATCTGGCACCATCCGGCTATTGTTGAACATTTGTTGCCTTCCGTCGGCCATTTCTGCTGCCGCCGTGTGTCCAGCATTTTTTCTTTTTTTTACCGTCTCATCGTGTGTGTGTGTGTGTGTGCGTGTGTGTGTTTGTGCTTTCACTTTGGTCCAATCAGAAGAGATGTAGTGTCATTACCATAACAACAAGCTGTCTCTGACGGCCGCTGTTGTGCAAAGGTTATTGCTAATGCAGCAGCAAGTTGTCGGGAGATTCGCAAAAGAATAGAAGAGGACAGACTTTTCACGGAGTTATAACGTTTTATTCTCCGACGGTACGGCACTAAACCCCGGTGTACAGTACGCGTATGGCACAATGGACGTTTGAACAATCCCTTCTCGGATCAGCGCCTCTGAATGAAAGTCACACTTTTTATATCAGGGTTGAGAGAAGAGGTTACAAGCAATCTGAAGCACTAGAGTGGGGCAACGGATGTATGGAATGTGTTATTGTGCATATGGTTGGAATTCTAGTTTATCAGTGACCTTTGAGTGAGACCTAAAGACTTGGCTGTGCCCTTGGGATAAGAGTTAACTGTTGAAGGCAGCTTTGTGTTCAAGAGATGGAAAAGTTGTGGTCAATGGGTCTTTGTTTCTTAAGCTTTTAGTCAGTGGCGGCAATTATATATCCGGGGGGGGGGGGGGGGGGGCTCAAGGGGGGGGGTCACATAAGAAACCAAGATTATTACCGGGGGCCAAACAAACTTTGTTATTTCAAGACCTGTTGTTATCATTCGATGAAGATATTGAAAATATCTTATCGGCTATTTAGAAACGCAAATGGATGTGAAAACAACATAATCAGTATTTGATGATCAGTATTTATCAAATGTCTGTCAAGAAAATGGTTTAATGGAATAATTTGAGTCGCGTTAGATTCATATTACTTGATGCACTGTGGTTCCTCCACCACCAAAGGTAGAATAAAACCCCTCATATGTGGGTTGGCTATTTGGCAAAACCAAGTAGGTCCCAGTAGGTTGCTGCACTGGCGCGTCAAGTATATCTGGGGCGTCTCTCTTTCCCGATCCTCACCCCATGCGCCGCTGAAAACATCCCTCAGAACGCCATGGTAACGGAGCATATCTTATTTTAGTCCTTTTGGAGTTCACACGTTGTTATCTGGTCTTTACATGTACGGAGATGTAACAACACGGTTGCCTGTTTATCAGAGCCGCGACAAACCAACAGATGTTTGAGACTTGACTTGTTACGCTGCCGGTCTCCATGGCAACGCGTTTAACATTCTCCTGTGCTGTTTATTTATCATTTAATATTGTGTTTGCCGTCATGTCACGGCAGAACGAGCTAATTACGGCAAAGGATGGAAGTCAAGCTGTGAGGGATGGGGGTGGGGTGGGGTGGGGTGGGGTGGGGGTGGGGGGGTGCAGATGACGGCTGATGGATTAACATGCCTGTTTCCTTCAGAAGCGTTGGTTTATTAATTCCCCGTGTGTGTCCGTGTGGTGTGTGCCGGTCTTTGACGGTGACGAACAAAGCCGGTCACGCAGATGGCTTCCACTCCATCTCCAGCTCGACTTTCAAGTCGCTCGACTCAGGCCTCGAGAAGCCATTTGCTCGTCTCGAGCTTTCAACCACGCAAACTTCAGCAAACATCTCAATCAACACTTGCTTTATCCCTAAACATGTCAAGTGTATTCAGAGGTGCAGGTGGTTGACACCATTTTTGCATATGTAAACAGGTGCTACCCGAGTCCTTGCACTCACCCTCACCTTAACCCAATAAAGTTCCCTTAGCCCCGCCCCCTGATGGATGGAAATAGCCCACATTGGTCCCTCTCAGTGAGGAAGTTCACGGCTCGCCCTCAACCAGTAGTGCTTTCTATGCTCTGAGCTACGTCCATCTTTATATACAGTCCAGTCGTAGTACAAGTACATGTTGGGAAATATATTACATCACAAATCCTGCAGTTTGAACTTCCTCTATCCCCGCCTTGATCTTTCGAGGCTTTGGAAGCTGTGTCGGTGTCCCACTGAACTGTGTTGACATCGTACCTTCGTGCTTTTCCCTTGTCCGGGATATTTCCTGTTTCCATTTACAGCACAAAACGAGACGAGTCGCTCAGGAGGGGAAGTTGCTGGTCGGGTTAATATAAATGCAACCCCCAAGGGAGAGTCGACATCGCCTGCAGTCCTCCCTGCAGGTTTCTAGAGATACGGCCAGGGCATTACTCTTTAATGCCTGTGTTGAATAAGCATCGGCTAATTTATAGGAGTCGCTTAAAGGTCAAGAATACATATGGCTGGAGGTTATTGCCAATACGGCAAAATTGCCCATAGAGGGAGATTGAGACGTGAAGGTAAATCCAGTGTTTGCTCTCGATATAAATCAAAAGCCAATCAGTTGACCGCGTAGTCATGTCTGTATTTGTGCGAGATGATAGTGGCAGTTTTATCGAGTTTCATAATTAGCCTTTGCGTCCGTGTGGGCGGTCAGGCCTTTCATCATCCGCGGCTTTTCTTACTCCACTTTCTTTTGTACTCCCCTTTTCCCTTAACGCTATTTCATTTAAGATTCCTTTGGTCTCATTGAGGGGAGCTAATACCGAGCATGTGCGAGGCCCTGTCGGTCTGTCGACCCGCTGCCAAGAATGAGCTCGGGCCAAACGTCTTCTGACTGAGACCGCATTTTTTGTTTTGTTTTTGTTTCCCTTCATGGCTTTAATTTGTCGCAGCTAATTTCACAGTCTGCGTTAGTGCAACTTGGAGCAGAGGGGGAAAAAAAGAAGAAGCTGGAGCTTTGCGGTAAATCCCAGTCACAGGAGAATTTGTTTATCCTCAAATTCTTAGCTATAAGCTGACTCTGCACCTCGGCATTTTGTCTCCGGGCCTCCTGGCTCTGCTTTGACGGAGGGTGCTTGAGCAAACAGGAGTATGAGGAGTTGTATTTGGCTTTGAAGGTACACAAACCATTCTTACACGCCATGGTTTGATGTTTGCGGTAAATTTGCGTAATCCGCGCGAACGTTGAGTTCGCATGTTTGGTTTTTTTAGGTTATTGTTGTTGTGGTGCTTTGAGTTTGACTAATGTTACTGATGTTTTGCTCAAATATACTTTGGCTAGCATGTGGAACACGTTTTGCAGTAATGTACCAAGGCTGCTTTTGGCTAATGAGGGTGTTGTCTTTGCATTGGTTTCCCTCTTTGTGTTCATTAGCATGATGAAGCAAAAATTACCAAACCGTTTCATTAAAACTGTTGCACAAGCTGGGCCTAATAAAAACCCTTTCAACATTTAAAGAACCCATTAAACCTTTGATTAGAAGGGGCGTGGCTTAAATGGGCAGTACGTACATATATTGAGTACATACCTCTCTTATTATAGACTCGGCATGGAAAGTAGTTCATGGTACATAACAGTAGAATTGTATTTGGGGAAGCACAGATGTTACGATGTTGTAATAGAGTCTAGTAATAGATTTAGCTGCAGCCGGATGAAGAAAACAATTGTGCGAAATTAAGAATGGATATTGTCCAAAATTGTAAAAACTCAAAGACATATTTGAGCCTAATCTCCAATTTTCCTTATTCAGCATATTGTATAACATGAATTTATCTTTACGGTGTAGCCGCATTAAAGGAATGATGTAAATGACAGTATTTCATAACGATATTATCCGAGTTAGTCAGACAAATGTACCATCAAATGTAATATGAATCCTTAGGGAGCCGTCCTCTCAGTTCTACATTACAAAATGGATATTTTGGCTGCACTGAATATGTGCAATCTACATTATACAGTCTATGTATGTGACCTGAATACTGTTACACACTGCTATATGTTCTCTGAGTGTCCTGAGATTTTGCTGAGTTGTGAGTAGAATTGACCAAAAAAAAAAATAATAATGATAATATGATCACTGATGCAAGCAGTTTTCTGTTTCATTAGAACATACTTAAGAATATTAAGTGTTTACTTTGGCTTGGCCGTTCCCTTGTAATCACTGAATGTCTGCAGCCAGCACACGAACGGACTCCTCCCCCTCTGAAGTGACACGAAAAAAATGCTGATTCACTTACGGTGATGGGATCCCTGCTCCCGCCATCATATTACATTTCAAGCACTCGCAAGGACATCGAATTTAATAAGTTGCAGCCAGCAGCCGGTCTCCTCTTCCTCCTCCCCCGCCACCTGTTTCCCTCCAATGAAATTAAGCCCCTGCACCAATCCATTGGATTTCCACGCGCACAAAAAAAGAAGAAAATAGAAGATATAAATATGTATAATTCTAACTGGAAATGATCGACCCTCATCCACTCGCGTGTTTAAATTGGATCAGGAGGGTTCGGGAATCATCAGCGTGGCCGCTTCGGACCGGGCTGGCGAAGCTACCTGCAGGCAATCTGCTATTTTATCCGTTTCCTGCCAACAGCGCTGGACAGTTATAAAATCTCCGCCGGCGACTTCCTTCACCGGCACTGACTTTATAAGCAGAACTCTACCATTACAAACAAAAAAAACCCTGAACTGTGCTTCAGATGCACTAATGGAGGCCGTGCTTCAAACTCGCGACGGCGGTAAATGATCGAGGGTCAACGTCCACGGTCGCAGGCTCGATAGGGATCTAAAGAGTCCCGCGCAGCGGCGGGAATGGGTCCTTTAATAACGCCGGTGAAGTCTAAACACAGTTTATGGTTGATTATAACGGTGGGTTCATGTGTTGATATTGCCCATTGTAAAACACAGCGCTGCCTTACGAGGTGGAGCTGTGGGCTTCGTACAATCAGGGGGAAGCAGAGGTGAGTGTAGTGCAGCTGTTGGACGTGTAATTACACATATAAGGTGTTTCATTGCAGGGTCCTGTCTTCTTTTATTACAGGGTCCATTGCAACGTGATGAATGGTTTGGCCTCTATGGTATATTATAAAACCTACAGTGTTGGATGCAGTCGCTCTGAGTGATGCACAGATCATGGTGCGAGTGCAAATCCAAAAACAAACGTAAAAAACAAAAACAACATAGAGCTGAATTCTGTAATAAAAAAAAAAAAAAGTTGGATTTTTAAAAACAATTGTTTATTTGTTTTTTTTACAGTGATGGGTTCCAGTTTCCAACAGTCACATTTTTAAATGCATTTTAATGAAGAATTGTGATATATTTACCTTGGAATTTTGGGAAAACATATGCAGGTATATCAAACAACATTTTATGAACATTTAAAACAAAAGAAAAAGAAAAAAAAATAATAGTAGCTAATCAAAAGTACAATATGAATAGACAAATCTAAAAAATAAATTCAATAATATAAATCGTAAATAGTTTGAAAAAATAATATAAGAAATAGACAGAGACTCTAAATAAGTCCCATAAAAAGCTTTTATTCAGCAAAGTATTCAAATAAACAACGAATAATTTGAAGCTGACTATTACATATCAGTATATTAACAATGTCCATCGAGACGTAAACCAACCACACCTGTCTGAACTACCTCTCTATGTTAAAGCACCTTCAAGCTGAGTGAGCGTCTGTGTGAGGAAGAAGAAGAAGAGTAGTTACTTTCTCTGATTTGGGGAAAAAGAAGCTCAAAGACCAAAGTCGCCCCAAAGCCAAATTGTCTCTTTAAAGCTTTGTCATGGTGGAGGCTCCATTCAGTGAAATGAGGAGCCATTACCATGGTTTCTGCTCGGCTTCATTAGGACACTGATCATAATGAAACAGATAACAAGCCGAGGACATGAAAGGAGGAGCGGGCTTTACTCTCGGCCACCATTCCCGCAAATTCGGCATTCGTCCCAAAAACACAACAGCAGATAGAGACGTGAGCGTTTCTAAACAAAAGACAAAGAAGAGAGAGGGGGGGGGGGGGGGGGGGGGGGGGGGGGGGGGGCGTATTCTGACCTTTGGTTGAAGCGCTTGCTTTGGGCCTCA
>JAFBJT010082474.1:7389-24208 GCA_016785325.1 Chascanopsetta lugubris
GGGGGGGGGGGGGGGGGGGGGGGGGGGGGGGGGGGGGGGGGGGGGGGGGGGCAAGCCTCAACCTACCGGGCTGAGGGATGAGGCCAATAAGGAAGTGGGTATATGTGCAGTTCACTGGGTGGCCACTTGAGGCTGGTTCCAGAAGTGAGTGATTAGACTCCCAGCTCGCTTGTTGTTACGTTATCCAGGCCTGAAACGGCGCATCATTAATTAAGGGGGGGTGGCCTCATGAGTGACACCTGGGCGGAGCTTCTGTGGACAGGAGCCACGGGCCCAGTTCGGCTCTGTACCTGTGCGCCGCCGCTTTGCCCATTTGTTTGGGTACATACATATATATATATATATACATACATATATATATACACATATATATATACATACATATATATATATATATATATATATATATAAAAGCAAAGCACCTTTAATGTTGTCTGTGCAACAATAATCGCTCCGCAAGTGTTAAAGAGGAACATTTGCATGAGGATTGGGGAGTGCAGTCACAACAATGGCTAATTCAGCTAACATACATCTTTAAATCGGGGGAGGACGACTTATTGCGACTGCATAATCAAAACTGACTGGACATCACCTTCTCTTGTCTGTAAGAGAAGGCTGGTGCGCGACACTCTCTCACCTGTAGAACTCCTGGTACTGCAGCTTGTTTGCTCCTTCCTTCCCGAAGAAAAAGGCCTGCAGAGTTGTGTTCACACCTTCGCCTTCCTCTGCTGGTTTCTGTTCAAAACAACAAGTGTCATGAATTGCTCACATGTAAACTGACAGGTCTAATTACCTGGTATTAGTGACGCTGAATGGTGGCAACTATCAATTACTGTAGCGTGGTGCAGGATGTAGTGACACGTGGTAAAGCTACATGTTGCGAGTGAACATCTTCAACATCATCCTTCCATGCTACGCATTTAGATTAGAAGAACCTGTGGTCACTTTCAGTTATCAAAACTAAATGTTTGACCATTCTGGGCGACTAAAAAAAATGGAGGTACAACATGGTAGCCTCCAAAGAGAGGACCTGCTCCTGGTGTAAAGATAAATGATAAAAGGGTAACAAAAACAATGAATGAAATCATTTCAAACAAATACTATACACACACTAAAGAGAAGGAATACTCACCTCAGTGCTGTCCTTAGGGACTCGCAGTTTACTTTTCCGAATAATTTTCTTGAGCTTCGGAGAAAAGAGGAAAAAAAAAGTCCAATCATCATTCACATTTAACCAGAGAAAATTAAACATTCTGTGGATTTTTCGGAGCAAACATCACTCTCCTTTGAACCACCAGGAAAATGGGGAAATTCACCGCTCGAAATAGAAATGTGACGCTTGTTTACGTCACACACAACAAAGGGTGAGGCAAATGAGACTCTGGCTGAGCGCTGCAGGCCTGAGACCAAGTCACAACATGAAACAGTACAACATAGGGTGCATGACGTGCCAACATGCAGTCTGCTAGTCGAGGCCTGATCTGGCACACCACTTTGTTCCTGTTTTCACAGAGGTCAAGTCGAAATGGACAAAAGGTAAATGGGAAAAAATAAATACATACAGAGCTTTTCTAGTCTTGACGGACACTCACGAGCATTCACACTTCTGTTTAGCCATTCACATAATGCATACTGTGATTCTATACAATCTCCCCTTTACTCAGAACATTACACCCATTCACTGTCGATGCGGCCGTCAGGAGGATTCGTTGTCTTGCCCAAGGACACTTTTGCTTGTAAAAAAAATCGGTAGAAACTGAGGTCAAAGCACCAGTGACTGCTGCTCCGCTTCCACGGCCACAGTCATCCCAGGACAAGACAGAATCTTGATTTATTCAAATGAGTGGTTCAAACAGACACAGGCTGCAAACACAGAGGACAAGCGGTGTAGCGGTGCGTCCGTCCCTCACCTTCACTTATATCCACGTCTCCATACTTACAACTGTTGGGCCATCAGTGGGCAGCATTAAGAGGTGGTAAAGTTAACAAATGTCAGTGCACACAGAACAACGAGTCACCCGAGAATCATAGTACATCCCTGAGAGTTCGGAGTATAATTATCAAAACACGCTAGGTTATGATGCTCAACATTGTTTTTTCGATCACATCTCTACTCAGTCACGTTGGAGCTCTTACCGTGAGAAATTCTTTCTTGTCCACTTGTTCATTCCCATCAACGTCAAGCATTTTAAAGGCAATGTGAAATCCTGTGCGCGGCTCTGCAACGACAAAGCACCGAGAGCTATTGGGAGTCTATCTCATTTTAATGACTCGATATATTTGTTATGTCGAGAAATATCTGAAGACACGACATTAGCTGTTATTTAAATGTGCAAAGTTTGCAAAGCTGCAAATATGTACAGACAGAGAGAGAGAGAGAGAGAGAGAGAGAGAGATTACTAGGATTACACACGAGAGAAAATGGAGATTATTTATCAGTAATCATTTCTTGAGTTGGGGGAGTGGGGTGGGACATTTTACGAGCAACTTACTAGTGAGAATGGTGAGCAGGAACAGGTACTCGGTGTAAGAGATCAGACCTGCAACACATAGAGACATGTATTTACGGTTAAGACTGCAGTTTTTCTTTTCGACTCTGTCTGAAGCTCCTGTGCATCCTTCCATTCCACTCTGACAACAGATCACTAACTCACCATTGTCTCCCAAGGATCTGAACATATCGTTACCCGGCCGAGCTTCAGACGCAGCCACCAACATCTGATTAACTTCCTGTAAGAAACAGGCAACGGTTGACAACACCTTTGACGAATGACCGTGTTGTACACGTGCAGTGAAAGGTCACTGTTACACACCTCCGTTGTTAGAACCTTCATCTGCAGCTTCCCTACACGAAAACAAATAGAAAAGGCTCGTTACAGAGAGCAGAGAAGAGAGAAACAATACATGTTGTTCCATTTCATACAGCTTGATTTTAATTGCACAAACGAAAAAAACATTTTCTTGATACGACTACATGAGAAAGAAAACACTGTCGAGATGTTGTTGAATGTGTCTCTGTGTATTTATATATCCCAAGGTATATACGGAACCTCATTATCATCATTATGCCTTTCTTCATATATCTGATGTCTCTTCTCATTTGTGACTTTATGGTCATTTAATTTCATGTATATCCCAGTGATTCTAAGACATTATTCTACCTTAATTTTGAATGTAATTGTAATGATTAGGTCTTTATTTAAACATACAACTTAATCTGTTCATTTTCCTCTTTATTCTTGCCAAATTAAGAATTAAATCCCTTAGAAATATGACTTAGATATAGTAAATATATCATTATAATCTTGTAAATAACTGCATTCTTAGTGTGACGTTTCACTCATCAATGATCACACTTACTCTTGAAATATCCAATACAACTTCATATCACAGTCCAGACAATGTATACGCATCATATCGATTCCATTGGACTTCTGTTTACAGTGCATCACTTATTGATGGAAGTCCATAGATCGACTTCCTGTGTGTAGCAACACGATCTCTCCCCTGTGGAAGTGTATAACATAGAGGGGGGGGGGGGGGGGGCCCTTTTGGGGGGGGGGGGGGGGGGGGGGCTCTTACTGTCCACGTTCTCCAGCATGACAGAGAACAGGAAGTCTCTGGGGGTCATGTAGGGCTCCTGCTCGTACATCACCGAGGCGAACGTGTTGAAGCGGATCTTCCTGCCAGAGAGTTTGGGGGCAGCTGCTTCCTGCGGCAGCAGAGAAAGGGGGACATGATGCACAGCACTTGTCTCAGAGCGGCCATTAGAGGGCGTTACTACAACGAGTTGACGCCCCGAAACATATCTGTATTGTACCGGTTCCTCCGTGAAAAGTATAGAAGTTCACGTGAGCGACACAGTTTAGGTAGAGTCTGTTACTCACCTTCTCCTCGGCGTAAACAGTGAAGGGGATAGCGCTGTTAGCTCGCTTGTTAGCCGCGTTGTACTGGTAGTAACACAGGCCGCCTCCAACTACTGAGCCCACCACGACCGGAAGCAGAGTCCGGCGACCGGCAGGGCTCTTCAGAACCTGGGACCTCCTCGCAGCGGCCCTCAGGACCGCGGCAAACTTTGCCCAGCTCGCCATTTTCACCAAACTCACTCGCTAGCTGGCTGTGGCAGCCAGGCAGGCTAGTGTCAGGGCTTCCGTAGTTGCGTCTGTGTAAACACAGGCCCGCCCCTCCTTGACTCCGCCCCGCCTACGTGAGACTGAGTACCAAGGGTTGCTGAACGTCGGGTCACGTGACCAAAAAGTTGTTTACAGGGAGGATAAATAATGACAGACCAAATTAAAGGCTTACAATAAAAACAAAATAAAACACAGTCTCAGGTCATTTCAAAAGGGAACACATTTATATTTAAAAGAATGACATAAAATAGGTCAAATGAAAAAAAGAAATAGGGAAAAAAATAGGACAAATACAACAACATAAACTACAGCTAAAATGTTAAATCCTCACTGGAGTCATTACTGATCCCCTGCAGCTCAAGTCGACCAGATGAGTTCAAATAAATGATGTTGCTGTGTGTTAAATCAGAGAGGTGCAGGTACAGTACGTATGTTGTGTGTCATGCTGCAGAGAACCGTCCAGATCATAGCCAACACCATGCGACTAGTCTGACAGTAATAAAATGAATGATGAAAATTCATATTATTGTTTTTGCATTCATCAATAGAGTTCTCTTAATTTGAGGGTCCCATGGGAGAGGACTTTGAACTTTTACTACTGCTGTTGTGGCTCCTGACTATGAGTGAGCCTGGTGTCATTCATGCTGCTGTGGTGGCGAGGGAGGGAGAGAGAGAGAGAGAGGGAGGGGCAGAGTTCACACCGACCTGCCCTCAGCCCTGAGTCCTTGGACAGTGTGTACTGAGGGAGAGGCTGCTGTGATATATGAGGCAGACCAGAAGGTGGATGCTGGCCCTGAGGGCAGAGGAGTGGATCCATGATGAGACGTGTTTGTATCTTTTACAATTTGGTCTGAACAAAACTGTGCACAATCATTTTTCAGGCGTCTGTCTTGAGCATCTCATCTCTGTCTGCGTTTTTTCCCTCATCTGTTTGGAAACGTGACTCATCTACTGTGTCGGTGTGTGTTTTCCTGCCTGAGCCCTGTGCAGTCATCCAGAGGACAGCAAATGGGATTTTTAGAACAATATTTTGGTTCCATGAAAAACAAATTCTCCTAAAACGTACACATTAGACCTTTAAGATGACTCTCAAGACAAATGTGAGCTTGTGCCGTAAAAACCTGCAGTGGGAATAAAGACAACGGCAGGATGAAGGGATGGAGAGATTTTATGAGACAATACCATATTTCATATTTCCACAGACAGATATTGGCAGATGTTATTCAATTCAATAAACAAATCATATTTAAAATGTACATTCTTCAAACATACATCAAGTTGTGCAGAATTTGTGCAATACTGTATACATGTGTGTATGTTTCTCTTTTTGTTTTTTGTTTTATTTCGCCATGGAACAGATCCTGCGCCACCTCCACCGCTGTTTCACACTGTGCACGGGGCTGGACTTTAGTGCATATAACAAAAGTTGCATGTACCTTCGCTGCGGCTCACACCGATGAGGCCGTTCAACATCCCTGCTCGCGTCTTACTGAATGGAACTCGGATGAGATTCAGCGTTTTTTTTTCGTCGGTTGCAATAAGAAAGCTGTAGATACAGCGTAAAAATGTCTGTGCGGCGGGCGGTGGCGGTATGTACACGGGCAAGCGAGGCCGATCTGAAGCGGTCGGAGAAGCCGTTGACGCTGTTTTGGGAAAATACCAGCCCTTCAGTTGATTTCCTCCATCAAGTTCAGTCCTGTAGCAGAGTGTCAGTGTATAAAGGCTCGTCCGGCTCGACGTCCAACGCTTTACATGACACGCACACACTCACACACACTCACTCACACACACACACACACACACACACACACACACAGATACTGATGTTTCTGAGAAGACGTCTCAGTGTTTCAGTTCATCAGGTTTTGTGTGTTTACATGTCAGAGTTGTACCATCGTACAAACTGGACTGTGTCGTGACCCCATGAACGTGCTCCAGAGGTGATGATGATCAGTCAGTAATAAACAGTGTTGATGCCACCTCGTCACCACAGTGTCCTTTCAGCTGAGGAAGGCAGAATGGAACCACACTGCTTAGATGTGTGTGTATATGTACATGTATGTGTGTGTGCGTGTGTGTGTGTGTGTGTGTGTGTGTGTGAGACCAGCACATGTGCCCACATCAATTCCACGTTAAGTTTGCATCAGCAAGGTTGGAGGTTTATTTCATGTCATAGCAGCAAAGTTGTTCATGTAAAGTAACAAAGACATACACACTTGTAAGACCATCGATGAAGGAAACAGAGTTTGCACAATATTATTTTCGCTTCAGTCACAGTTTACGCTGCCTATTTAAATTCAACTGTAACTGTTGTTATAAGATAGTGGGGGGTGGGGGGGTGGGGGGGGCAAAACAACTCTTTTGTGTCTCATAAAAGTGATGGAAAGCAAAACACTGAAAACGCATATGGTGACGCTGGATAAATATCTGCCATGAGCGATGACTCGGAACATTTACAGCCACATGAAAATACTATAGCTCCTATCTGAGTAATAAAAATATGTATTGCACCGACGGCCGTCGCCACGACGACGGCCGGGTCGGATGAAGTGTTTCGTCCTTTGAATAACCAACACGCTCTCTCTCTCTCTCCCCCCTCCCCCCGAAGCGCTCCCTCTGCAGACTGCATGACATGGCACGTATGTAAGGACAGACAGACAAACAAACAAACAGCTTACAAATGAAAAAAAAAAAAAGAAAAGAACATTCACCTGGTGACATTAGCTTATCTGTATCTTGTATCTACTGATCTCACACAGCAACACTGAAAACCTCAAGTCAGTCAGTTCACACATGGCCGCATTGTGAATTTACTTTTGGTGTTTTAATAAAAAGGAAGACGTCTTTTCATTCATATTTGCAGTTTGACAGTTTGACATGTGGGGGGGGGTCTGAGCTGCAGCCTGTGTTTCACTTCACTACAGGGACACGCCCCTGACACATGTAGAAAATAATAAAAAATACATGAGAAACAAGAAGTGGACTAACACCTGTTCATCTCTGTGATCACAACACACTCACCAATGAATTCAATAATCCAGAGGAGCACCTAGTTCAGGCTAAGTGACTATTTCCTCGTGTAGGTAAATACATAAACTGAGCACATCTCTCACAGACACACTGACTACTCAATCAGCTATTATCATTGTTGTTATTATTATTATTATTATTATTGTTATTATTATTATTATTATTGTTGTTATTATTACAATTATTCTTACTGGGGCTGCAGGGCAACTCCCTGTATCTGCTCTGAATAAATAGAAGCATATAAAAATACAACAAGCATACCTACAGTATGTCCCTGCTCTTCCCTGGTAAAAGGTGTTTAATACATCTAGATACTGGTGTATTTATGTACACTATGAGAGTTAATAGTGACTCCTAATTTGCATATTTTTCATTTAAATGTGATAAACATTAATATATTGGAGTGATGATTGTATTTTCTTTTAATTTCTGGATTAATACAAATGTTTTAATTTTACCCATTTCACGTCAGAGTATTGTTTTTATTAGAGCACTGGATTTATTGGTATACATACAAAGGTAGATATGTACAATTCATGATTTGGGATCATGACACATTTAACTTGCCTTTGGTGGAGAGATTCCAAATTGGTTTTGAGTCTCGGTTGGGAGAGCCAGGGTGAAGGGAGGCCGAGCTCTCGGGGTTTTACAATTTCGGGTGCGCCACCATCTCGGTGGCGACTGAACATTTCACAGCTGAATATTAGGGGGGGGGGGGATAAACTGCAGTGACACAGTACAAACAGCAGAGGGGGCCATTTGGCTTGGAGATTTTAAGTTACAGGTCAGAGAGTAGTCAGGGCTCTGGTATCACCCCTCACCTTTTGTTCTCATGTAGGCCGGGCCACGACCCCACGTCTCACACTTACCTCTGGATTTGGGAAGTGGCCCCGCAATAACAAATAATAACATCTGCTCCCCTCATGGGTCCTATTGAACTATTTGGAATCCAATACAACCCGACGTTATTTGAATCAACATAAAAAAGAAAAAAGAAAAGTTCAACAGGTGCACTAACAGATTATTTCATGCAATCTTCTGATATTTTGTCATTGGCTTCGTATAACTTTGATCTTTGTCACTATGAACCACGCGCCTCAGGTTAACAGAATCCAATCTGACCGAGAGCTCTTTTCTTCATCGAAAATAAAACAATAACAATAATAGTAATTCAAAATTGAACAGTGACTCAAAGTAAAGCATAGAAATGTGTGTTTGTAGACACTGATGACATCAGGTGGGTAAACACCAGCATTCCGTTTTACTACCATGATTGGAAGCGAGCCATGTGATGGGGTTAGATGTCTCCATGAGTAGTTTACAGATGTGTCCGGTGTCTAAGGTGCAAGAACCGCCCGGCATAAGCTTACGTGGAAGTGACAAATCATAATAGAGTTGCAACTATTTCTTGTTTCCTTTCCCCCCATTTTCTCTCTCTCTTTCCATCTCTCTCTCTCTCTCTCTCTCTAATAAAGAGAAGAAATAAAAAAGTATATTGCTTGAAAAAACATTTTCTCTTTTCTTTTTTTTTTTTTTTTTTAAATATCGTGGAATATTTCATTCACCACTTCTTGGGTTTGTCTAGATAGACAGAGCATTACATTATCAGTCAAAGATACATACAGAAGGATGCTGTGAATCCGAGAGATTTAAACGATCAACGATGGGACATGACAGTGACTAATTCCTGGGACACTGGTTGGAGTCAGTCAGTCTGTCTGTCTGTGTCTCTCTGCGCCGACCTCCTGTCTACCAGCAGGTGGCGCAATGCAAGCACGATGTATTGCCTGGGTGAAGGGGAGGGGCTGAGAGATGAGTCCGTCACAGTTACAGTCGTCAGTCCGAGGGCCGAGGCCTCAGTGTGTTCCCGCTCTGTGACTGAGGATCTGCAAACCTATGGCTGCACATGCTCTCCATCCATCCATCCACCATCCATCCATCCATCCATCCATCCATCCATCCCTCCCACCCACCGCCTCCCACGCCTTTAGTCAGTGAGTAACATGAAAACACAAAAAGGGGGAGGGGGGGCTCCTCATTTGCTTTTTCCAGACGTGCTGGAGCCCCCCGCCCCGCCCTCCATTTTGTCTGCGATTTCTGATGTGTCTAATTTCTCGGAGCCGTCCCCTTTCTCTGACCTCTCCTTCTCTGACCTCTCCTCCCCCTCCACGAGCTCAGACCTCTCTGACCTGGCGTCGGCGTCCCCCTCCGACTTCTCCTTCCTCTCCGAGCGATCAGCGTCCATGCCCATGCCCAGGCCCATGCCCGAGGTGCCGGGCTGGTCCCACTTGGCCATGTCGTCATGCTCAGTTATGCAGGTGGTGATGTTTGAAGTCCAGGCCTTCAGGTCCTCCTACGGAGACAGAGTACATATCGATCATACTCTCCCAGTGTGCTTTTTTAATGGGATGTGTTTGGGGACTACATTTGAATCATTCGCAGCAGAGGTGTCAAACGAACGGCCCGTGGGCCCAAACTGCTCCACCAGAGGGTCAAATCTGGCCCGTAAGATGAAATGGCAAAGGGCAGAACATTGTTGGTAAAACTATAAATTCTCTTTTTTGGAGAATTGGACACAGAGGTTGCAACTCAACAATGTGCAAGAAAATGATGACTGGATGAAGTTATTTGCCCCAATAGAGTGTGGGGCGTCTTTCCATGATTACATTTCTGAAACATTTGAAACATAGAATTGATATATTAAAACGATAAGCCTGAACAAAATTACATTTTTCTAAGGAATTTTTTCAAACTTTGTAAAATGACTGAGAAATATTTCAGTGGCTCACTAAGTTGAACCTTTTAGCATAAGAAAGAAACACTGGTCATTCCTCTATGAAAGACAATCATTGACCATGTGGTTTGACCTGCTCACGTTTATGAAAATATATAAGTATAAGTATAATACAAAACGAATGGAAATCCTAATGTACATTTCTGATTACATCCAAACTCTTGCTTGTCTTCGATGAAATTATTCTTACCTCATCTTTTGCATGGAATATAAAGAAGTTTCCGTCGTTTATTCTGTAGCAAAGAAAAACAACAGATATAATTAGCCCACCATGTAACACACAGCATTCTTTTACAAATGTCTACCGAGAGTAGAGAACGCTAAGGGACCGTTATGTTTAATGTATGATAACAACTGTACAACATCGTCATTTCTGTATCGAACGGACAACATGACAAAGACTCTTACTGAAGAATGAAAACGTTTTTCTTCTTCTTGTATCCCATCGCAGGGTCAAACGAGCAGTTACTAAGTTCGACAGGAGGCTCTCCGTTGTACGTCGTGTTGTGGTTCCTGGCGTCTTTGTAGAAGGTCAGTATTCCCTCTTTCAGCACACAGTAAACATTCACCCAGGACTTACTGTGAAGTCACAAGCACACATCAAGCAGAGGTGAACACACTGAGACCGCACATCGAAAAAGAGAACCTTTCCCGTTTTGACGTTTTGAACATTTCAGCGACGACCGAACCTGTTGGGGCTCCTCTGCTGAGCGTCCAGGTCGGAGCTGGTGGCCTTCTTGCGGTAGAGGAAGCCTTCGTTGTGGGCAGTGTGTGACGGAGGCTGGGGTGTGGTCGGGGCTCCGGTTGCCGGGGCCGAGCGCGAACGCCGCGTCTCCTCCGGCTCTTTCGGACGGGGCCTCCTCCTCGGTTTTGGACGATCCCGGGCCCGAGGCCGACCGTCGCATCGTGTCACTGGTGCAGAGAGGCTGCTGGGAGGCCGGTAGGGCTCCCCTCGCGCCTGAGGGAGCGGGAGAGGAGAGAGGGACGTGAGGCCCAAAGATAGAAAGGCAAATGAAATGAGAGAGAAAAAAACAAACAAAAAAAACACCGCACGCAAGCTATCTCACATTTGCTGCTTCTCTCTCCTGGACCTGTTCTACAATCTCAGCCATGGTGGATCTCTTCTCCCTGTGGTCACAACAGAGATGAGTCACCCGCAAAGCAAACGCAATCATTATGCGACCTCGAAAATTGGGATGGCACCAGGCAGTGCCGACAAAGTATTTGACGCGACCGCACATTTTTACATTTGAATTGCAGCGACCGTGCATTCATGTACCCTGAGCGCTTGTCGGAGCCGTCTTTGATGGAGCCCTCCAGGTCGCTGGAGTCCTGCCTCTGCAGCCTCTGCTTGCCGCTCCCCTCCTGCTCACTGGACGACTGCCTCTCCAGGCGTCTGCGGTAGCGCTCCTGGCGTACGATCATCGGCAGCTCGTTGAGTCGGGCCTGGATCTCCTGCTCGCTGGAGGTCTGTCGGCCCAGCTTGTACTCCCTCTCTCGCCTCAGGTGGTCCATCTGAGGGTCGGAGCGGCTGCCGCGTGGGTCCCTCTGGAGGCGGCCGTGCAGGAGCTCCAGCCCGGACTCCGGCCCCATCATGTCCGCCATTGGGATGTCGCCGTATTGTTCCCGCTGCGCTCGGCTGGCCTCCAGGAGGGGGTTCACCGCCTTGTGAATGTGGTTGATCCTGGGCTGCATGAAGTCGGCTTTTAGGTGCTGCCACGCGTACGCCATTTTAGGGTCCATGATGCCGCCGCTCTGGGCGAGGAAACCGGAACTGCCCAAACTTCCACTGCTGTAGTGATTTTGTGCCAGAAAGCCCGAGCTACCGAATCCCCCGCTGCTCTGATAGTTCTGGGCCAGGTATCCGGAGCTTCCCATGTTTGGTTGTTGCGCCAAATACCCAGAACTCCCCAAGTTAGACTGCTGTGCCAAATATCCAGTACTCCCCAAGTTTGGCTGTTGTGCCAAGTATCCTGAACTCCCTAAATTAGGCTGCTGTCCTAAGTATCCAGGACTTCCAATATTTTGTGATTGGGCCAAATATCCAGAGCTGCCCGTGTTCTGCTGTTGGAGAAATCCAGGATTTCCCAAAACTCCACTTCCCGGCTGCTGAGCCAGGTTCCCTGAACTCCCTAATCTGCCACTGCTCAGGTGGTTTTGCACACTAACCACTGACCCAGATGTGAGTCCAAAGTAGCCAGAGCTTTCTGCGCTGCCAACAGTTTGATGGTTCATTCCCAGGTAAGTCGAAGAGTCTGCTCCACCGCTCTGGGAGGTCAACGCCGAGAAACCAGAGTCACTTCCACCTCCGGTTGCGGGATGGTTCATCCCAAGGTACGGAGAGCCCAGCAGCTTCCCGCCGCACTGCTGCTCCAGTCCGTGGTAGCCCGATCCGTTGAGGACTGGGTTGTAGCCGGACAGTGCCGAGGACAATCTCTGGCTGGCGGGCGTGGCACCCAGATCCAGACAGGCCTGCGGGGCTTTGGATTCTAACTGTGCCTGCATCGTCTGCCTCAGGTAGGGTGAGGTAGCGCTGGTTGAGGCAACGTTTGGAGTCAGACAAGATAATGGAAACATCCTCCTGCTGGAGAGCGGAGTCTTTTTCTCCTCCTCTTTCTTCTTCTCCGCCTGAGGGGGAGAGAGTTGAAATAAATGATAGAACTAATTGAACACAATTACAGGCAGAAATCAAAGGCAGGGCGGATCCATCGCAATTGAGGTAAAACAAATCACGGGTGAAGCCACGGGGCCGGCTGCTAAACCATGTTGCGCGACGGAGTGACGGCGCGTCAACTGCTGTGAACATCATGAGACGGATTCCGAGCCTTTCACAACACACGCGCGCCGTCCTGCTAAGCAAACACGCCAAGCCGAGGTCACCGTTTGACTGTTGCAGCGTTAAATTCTGCCTCCACCAAAAGCGATGAAACATTTATCTACAGCGGAGCTTACTGCGGAGAGCTGGCGGAGGGAGCTGAAGCGCTCTTTCCAGGTGACGGCAGCCTTGCGGAAGGCCTCGTGGCGGAGAATGAGCTGCTCAGCCTCGTCCGTTTGGGCCCGGGCCGCTTCTCCCTCTGGCTGCTTGGAGGTGATGGGCGGCTCCTTGGCTTTCAGCCAGGCCTCCGCCTTCACCGTCTCCTGGGCGAACTGGAAGTATTCCTGCTCTGGAGGTGACAGCAGACCCACAACATGTTACCACTGCGCCACATTTCAGTGCCCGCTCTGCTGTTTACATACAAGCCTGTGCGCACATACTGTGTGTGTGTGTGTGTGTGTGTGTGTGTGTGTGTGTGTATCGTGGGGACGTTATGTGTTACATCGCGCCTTTTCTTCCCATCCGGTGAGCGAGCATATTATGTTGGCGCACACGTGACTCATGCATGATTCACTACACACTAATTGCACAAAGCAGACTGTGCGAGAGTTGAAGTCCATTCTGCATTTAACACTCGGTCGGGCTGTGAGCGGCATCGTCTCTGTCACTGAGTTACTCACTGCGCTGCAACCTCTCCTGGTGTTTGTCCCATTTTTCAATCAGGTCCTTCTGCTTGGACAGAAGACTGTCCAGCTTCTCTTTGATCTGTGGGGCAAATTGGTTGGAAGCCGTGACGACAACAACAACATCTCAATGTCGATAAATGTAATAACGTTGTGTAAAAACGGTATTCATGTCCGGTCAATGTCCCGACCTCTTCGGATGCAGGGTTTCCTGCCGCGATCAGGATCTTGCCCAGATCTGCGCACTGCTGTAAGGTCTTGCTCCTGCCGTCTACTTTGGCTTTCAGCTCTTGGTGTTGTTTCGCCATCCCATCGAGAGCGGTCAAATCCCTGAGGAGATGACAGTTGAGATCATTTGGATTAGATTAGGCAGCACATATTCTTGAGAAGTCTCATGTAAAATGTTCTCTGTTTATTTTGCAGTTATACCAGCGTCCATGTTGCACTGGAGCGAAGGAGGGATTGGAACCACAGACATTATGGCCCGAATTAAAAAGTGCTGAGGTCAAATCTGTTTACAACGAGATGCAGCACATTGACTGTTTTCATATCCATGAACGTGAAACGTTTTCAAGCTAATCTTTCTCGGATGGTCCTATATTCTACGCAGGCAAACAAAGATTAGTGTGAATTCATGTTTCAATTGTGATCATCTATAGAAATGTTTGAAAATAAAATTACAAAATGTTAATTACAACTTCAATGTGTGCAGGGATGTGGCTAGTTTTCATTATTGCAAAATCAGAATCAATCAATCACTCCTATGCAGAGTGTTGTATGTTCCTACATCAGTTCATAGTTTGATCTGCCAATATATTCTTAGTCACATTGGAAGTGTTGCTGTCTTATTGCAAAGTCACACAAGGGAAAAGTTAAATAATGGCAGTGATTGCCGAGCGATTCAATTCAATTGAAAAAAATCATATTGGTCCCCAGGGTGAATCTGCTCACGTTGCAGTTGTAAAAAGCCTGTAAGAACAGTTGAAAATAAAAGTGCATACCGATACAAAGTACATACAGGTCATGAAATATAAGTATGATAAGAAATGAATAAGTAAAATGTTTTAACCCTCGGCTAGATCACATGAAAAATTGAAGAAGTGAAAGTAGGTCAAGGTAGACCAGCAGCTTAATTTGACACTGCGCGATAGTGAAATTCTGTCTGCGGGGACAGAACGAGACCGGAGACAAACTGTCACTGTTTGTCCCATCGGACAAAGGGGGAGGAACCAGCGCAAAGACGACTCACCTGGGCTCGTCCCATCCGATCTGGCCCATGATGCCCTCCATCCACATCAGGTTCTCGCGCACGACGGAGAAGAACTGCACCTTGTCGGTCACCGAGGTCACCTGGACGCGACTGGCCTCGCAGGAGCTCAGCAGCTCCTTCCACGCCTCCATCACCTCCTGCTCTTTGACCATGATGGCCTCCGCCTTCTCACCGGCGTAGATGGTCCTCAGCTGGGCGGCGTTCTCCTGCAGCTGCCTCACCTGCGAGTGAATGGTGAGTTGGGTGCAGTGCGTAAGAAGTGCTGCTGACATCTAGAGGTGAAGTTGCACGTTGTGTACATCACCTCGCCCTCACCCTCCCAAATATACGGGAGAACCTATGGCAGCCCTCAGTTGTCAGTGAAACTATGAATGTATTTAGTATGTCCACTCTGGGCTACTCTAAAAACATGGCTGCCCCCCATAGAGCGGACCCCTCCTCATGTAAATACACTTACTCATTCAAGGGTAATGGGGAAGAAATGATCCAATTAAGTGCATATAAATTCACGTCAGACAATGTCGGTATGTAACCGTTTTGTAATATTGGATTCAAGCGACTGAAGTGACAGAAATCGTACACACTTCACCTCTGAGGTAAGAACAGACGAAGAGGACGAGGCGATTTTCTTTGCTCTCTTTTTCACACAGAAAGAGAAGCTGCTTCAAATGCACAAACAAACAAAACCGATTACCGGGTTAAAGCCTCAAAGATCTGTCGGCGTCACCGATACAGTTTTCTCTGAATAATAAGGACAACAACACGGTGACTCATAGGCCGGGACGGGGGACGCAGCACTCGCCTGTGTGACGAGCAGTTGAAGGGCATGTTCAAAGGAGTGCATGAGTCTCTGCAGGGTGGCTGGATTGGTGATGTTGGCCTGACACGCTCTCACCTCTGGCAACTGCTTCGTCTTCCCTGCGATCTGAGCCAAGACCTGCAACACAGGGCGGCGGCGTCACCGCGACCGGCGCTTTTAAAAATAGACCGGACGGCCACCTCCCGGCGCCGCGGCCCCCCCATATCGGCTTGTGAGCGTACCTCTTTACAGTCGGTGAAGAACTTGTGCAGCTGGTGCGACGCCGCCAGCATCTGCCGGCGGGTCTCCATCAGCTCCAGGAGGTCGGCCCACGACTCGTTCAGGCCGTCCTTCCACTCGGCGATGGTGGCGGCGTCCGAGTGGCCGCAGTCGATCATCTCGTTCACCATCTTGTTCACCTGCTCCATGCGCTGCTGCCCGACGTTGTTGGTCTCGGTGGCGAACTTGGTGAACTTCTCCTGCAGCACCTGCAACGCGAGAGCACGCACCACTGCAGGGACCCGACTCATTCACTGGGATGCGGCCGCCACCCGCGACGCACCACGTGTTTATGAGGCGCACGGCCGTTTTTATGAGAGGATGAATTGTTTCCCATGACCATCGTCTGATATTACTGAATGCTCATGATCTAACTTGGGTCACGTTGAAGCATGAATAATTAAAACAGGGAAAACGAGTTGCCAATTAGTTGTTAGATCAATTGTTATTTTCATTACCCTGGAATGAGCTCTTTATATTTACGTCAGGAGCAGCGTTGGTACAACAGCCCTTCATGGACCAACTAGAGGTGATTTTTATGATAACACAGGGCGACCATACGGGCTCCTTCACGATTGGAGGGGAGGTCTAAGGTGAGTGGTGTTAAGCAACCACATCATGAGCTGTCAATAAAACCTACACACTGTTCACTACCTCGGTGTACAGCAGTTAAGATTTATAAGAATAACCTGATCTCTAAATGAGAAATAATCATCTTGATCAGGGATGTAAAATTCATTTTAGTTCATGGGCCAAATGGCAATACCCCAATTTGATCTCAAGTGGACCGGACCAGTAAATTCCCTTTGACATCCCTGATCTTGATTATGATTATAACACTTTGGGATGGAGAAGGATCATATTCAATTTTTCAATCTGTTTGTTTGCCAACGTTTTTGCTCATTTCTCAACAGGTCGTTCATGGACCTTAAAGGTGCGGTGTGTACGATTTGGAGACATCTAGAGGTGAAGTTGCATGTTGTATCCATCACCTCACCCTCACCCTTCTGAGCCTG
>JAFBJT010082474.1:66794-96638 GCA_016785325.1 Chascanopsetta lugubris
ACTGACACCCACACAAACACACTATAAATAGTGTCCAAACAAATAGTAAATATTTTTCAAATGTATCATGGGTACTTGTCACTGGATTTGTGAAATACCTGTTTGCATGCGGGTAAATGTTCGGGAGGAGTTGACTGATGCAAAATAAATCAAAACACAAGTGTATCTGTGAGTGAACGCAGCTTGTCACTGTGCAACATTCTGGGTTCAACGCCTGTGAAGTACGAAGAGTGGAGGAGATGATCACCGTGTTACTCTGCAAACATTTCTCCTGCTGCCCACTCATGTTCACTGAAGAGCTCTTAGAGACAAGCTCTTTGACGAGGTTCCTAACGAGCGGCTCCCATCTGAGCCATTATGATGTCGCGGCGCTCTCGCAGCAGTTTGTGCTGCCGTTGCGCAGGAGCGCGTGACTGTGGTTGTCGTGTGATGACATGACAATCCTGAAATGACCTTTTGGTACCAGGGATATCAAACCACCTGAGACACGGAAAGCACTCAACTAAATGAGGTTGTGGTTGTTCAATGGATTTTCAGAATGTTATGTGGCAACGCTCCAGATTAATTTTGCATTACATCCACAAGTGTGACTCATCCTTTTGAGTGATGCGTTTTCATCAGTCGCTCATTGAAGCACACAATTGCACATGTTGTTTTCCTCTGTAGGCTCTGTGAGTTGGTTTGTCATGCTCTGGTGTTGCTGCCTCAGAATGGCTCCTCATTACTATAACAGTTCTACTCTATTATGTGTTACTCATTATTGGTGAGTGTTTGGTCAAATGTAAAAAAAGAAAGAAAATATGTTCATCCCGCCCGGCTTATCCTCCATGACGGTTTTATAGAAGTCTGTGCAGAAAATGACAGGGTAGTATTCCTAATATTTTAGTTTTTCATATATGTTTGGATGATTTATTTAAATGTGGCGATGTCTGCGAGCTGCTTCAGCGAGTCAATTCTCAAGCTGTGCTGCTTCAGTCATGTCACACGCCTCACCCTCCACCTCATCTACATTCACATCATCCCACTTTGACGCTCCACTGAAGGGGCTAACATTCGCCAACATGCCATTTGTCCGTTCCACAACTGCTGCGTCAGCACTGCTGATGGGCTCCCATGGATGGGGTTACATGTGCTCATATCTCCCATTATACGGCATCCTGATATCTTTGCCAAACACAAACTGCGCTCTCGTAAGTTGTGAATTGTCTGTCTCAACTGAATTGAATTTTGGATATTTCAGACACAGAAAAGAGAGTGATTCTCAGCATCTTTAACGGATCAGATCGTTGGTGAGTTTCACCATGGCAGCTGCTACAGTTTATTTGTAGACACGGAAGTGCACATCTTGAACTCGGCGCATAGACTCACCGTCAGCATGAACATTGTTTACCTTGTTATGTATCAATACTGAATGTATCCAATGTCCAGAGTTCACCAAACTCTGCACTGCACTTCCTGCTCAAGCCAAAAGTGAAGCCACTGAACAGTGGGTAGGATGTGTGCTCCATATTTGGAATTATTAGGAAGACAGTTCATTTTTGTTGAGCATGTGTTCACTGGTTTTCTAGCAGAGTTTCAGAAGAGAAGGTCACAGGAGAGAGGAGAAGGCTGTAGAAAGTTGTTTTGAAACAGTGATCACATAATGGGGACACTCATGGTGATGCCATGAATGTAAACTAAGGACATTTATTGACCCTGCTCTTTGTATGTGATCACTTTAGCAGGTTGAATGTGTCAACAGAAGTTCTGCTTTGTTTCAGTAATTCTCAGAACATTAATTATTAAGAGACACGCAAGAGTCCGTCTTACTTCCAGGTGGCTAATCTGGCTTGGTGCCAAAATGCTGATTGTATACACTGCAGTACACACTGGATTGTTTATAGTATATATCCCTCTGCTATTTGTTGTTCCAAAAATACTGTCCCCGCTGACCTAAATAAGGGCCTTGTTTCCAAGTGTTACAGTAGGATGCACTGGGAAAATCAGGTCATCTCCGAACTCGATGCTTTTCCGACTATTCTCTCTTTCTTATTGGTGAGAGAGTGAACCTGAAATGTTGGGTTACTGTGTGAATCTGCCTGTGGGAACTGGGAGGACGGAAAAAAAAGTTTTCTCTGATCTTAAGACACAGAATCCCCTCACATGCCAGGAGGTTTTACCTTAGGAGCTCTTAATATTTAATCACCCAGGAAAACATACTAAATTCATGCATAGAAAAGTAGATCCATAAAAGAAGAATAACACATGAGAATAATGTGCTCAAGTCACTTTGAATCAATCAGTATAATTTCAATTTTTATACTTATATTTGTAAAATATAAAGACATGTATATTCATTTACTTTTTATTGCCTAAAACAAGTCTTCTGTTTTACAACTGATTAAAGAGAAGTATGGGAGCTCAGTGATGGACTTAACATGTGACTCACACATTTACCTTAGAGCCTATCACCAGGGACTTGAACATAAAAAAGATAGTATGTGACTTTCTTGCAATACACTATTGCAATACAATACAGATCAGTGGTCATGTTGTGATAGTTAAAACGGTCATTGGAGTATCCATATAAAAAGATTCTTGATGCTCATCGACCAATTTATAAATATTCCACATACCAATCAAAATATTGCAGGCTCCAATACTCCATTTATATAATGACACCCTATATTGCACACGTGTCAAACTCAGGCCCACCGACCAAATCTTGATCGAGATAATATCAAATGGCTATAAGAGCTGGCCCACTGGCACAAAGAGCATACACTGCTAATACTACAAATCCCAGAATGCACTACAGTGTGTGGCAAGGCAGGCAAATGATTGGGACCCTGGGCCAGAAGGGGGCCCCCCCCCGGCTGGGGGGGGGGGGGGGGGGACCAATTAGAGAGCAGTGACAACATGGAGAGTTTGCATTGTCAACGTGTTTGGCCAGCGCACAACTCCCTCCAGCCCTCCACGCTACCCCACCTCCACCTCTCCCTCTTGCAGGTAGCCGTTCCGAAATCTTAAGCGTTGAGTGTTCCAGATTCAATGTTTGAACATACTTAACTTTGTTTCCATCTGAAAAAGTTTATCATAGAAGATCTGAGGGGAAAACATTCTCAATTGTTGTCAATAGAGTCTGGCCCGCGGCTTGGTCCCGATTCTCTATTTTGGCCGACTGTGTATTTGAGTTTGACACCCCTGCCATATTGCATCTATTCTGAAACCCTGATGTTTCCTGAGAAACTATGTATTAACTCCCCTTTTTGCTTTTTTTTGGTCACCACCACGTACGGAGGGATGTAAGAGGCTCTCTCCTGCAGGCATTTGATTCATGATTTATCCACTGAGTGGTGCTGGAGTTCACTGGGTTTTAATTGGACTTTATTTTAAGTATGGCTGAATTGGAAAATTAGCCCCACTGTGGCGATGTCGTCATCCCAATGCTGATTGAAAAGTATCTTTAAACAGCTTTGTTTCATAATATCCATCTTAGTTCTAAAGTGCCACCTATGAATGTCTTTGTCAAAGATCTTATAGTACATTTAGTATATTTTTTGCAGTGAAATCACAACAGCAGCCCTGGCATATGCCGCGTTGTTGTACATCTCCCTCCCACTGCTCTGTCTGAAGTGCACCCGTGAGAGTTGTCAAATTTAACATCGAGCGTTCAATCTTGTGATTTCCTGCCTCCACCAGCCATCAAAGAAACACCTCTCAGCTGCGTGGACCGCATCCCTCATCCTCTTTCTTCTTTTCCTCTCTGCCTCATCCTCCTCCTCCTCCTCTTCCTCGTCCTCCCCCAGTTTCCCACAAGTTGATTAGTCAAAAAGGGAAAGTCCGCAACGCCCTCGTGTATACAGGAGAAAAATGATTTACACACACACACCTGACAAAGTTTGCACCATCAGTATCAGAGCCAGTGTACAGGCATTGTTGAGCAGAAGTCCAGTGTTTAATAATGGAGAAGGACGACTTTCTATCCAGTCCGACTCTTTTCCACGGAGCACGGTGAAAATGTTGGTATGGATCAAGAAAGATTTCTTCACCTCCTTTAACATCACAAAATGTTCACCAAACAGTTTTTAGAGATTAATCGATTCATGGATCATTAGGGATAACAATCAAACACTATTAATCGAACGATATAAGGCAGGGCAAACATACGGCCTGTGGGCCAAAACTGGCCCACCGGATGATAGGACGTTAATGTTCATTTTTCAGTAAAAGTAACTAACTGCTTGTTCAAATTTGTCCACTGGGGGTTGCACACAACACTGTTAAGCAGTTGCCGTCGTTTCTAGGTTATTATGCTATAATTTTACTGGCCCTGCCAACTTGAGATCAAATTAGGTCGCATGTGGCCCCTGAACTATAATGAGTTTGACACCCATGACATAAGGGAAATGTTGGGACCTGGCCAGGTTCACATTGTTGCATGTTTACATCAGACTGAATGGAAGAGATCCTACATCACAACTTTCAAAATGTGTTTAAAATGACTTTTTTAATGCCACTGTGTGAACAGGCTGCTGCAAAGGCTGAAAAATTAGACATCCCATGATTTACTTGGTTGCCTCTATTGACTTGTGGTGAACTCATTATGTGAAGTGGTTGAGCTGTCATGGGAAAATGTATGTACGTATATGTTAGATCCAGAGTATGTACATATATATATATATATATGCTGCCATGGCTACCACAGCTTTCCAGCACATGCCACCACAGTAACTAAACAGTCTGACTCCTCTTGGTTCCCAATTCATCCAACAACGGCCAAAGAGGAGCACAGGTACAGCTGGGGGTGGGCCAATGGTGCTGTTGTAGCATTCAAAGAACATGACAGACAGACCATGTGTCGCCCAAGAGGCCACAACCCTTAATTATGCACAATTCTAAAGAGTTAGAAAAAAACTCACCCCTGTACAGTTGTCACAGAAAATAATGTGACCGACTGAGACCATAACCGTAGTTTAATTCATCTTTGAAATTGTCCATTTTAACATGGGAGTCTGTGGGGATTGACTCGCTTTTGGAGGCAGCCTCAAGTGGCCATATTATTTTTATTATTTCCATTAATCGACGACAAACTTTTCCATAACATATTCCTTAGATACATTATTAGGCTGTGGCAGCCGTGGCCACATAAAAAATAAAAATCACGTGAATGAATATTTCACCAGCTGCACTGAGCAAAGCACAGTGCTGGTTTCTGTCATCTGTTTTCACAACTCGGCTTTTCATGAATTCATATGACATGATTTAATATGCCAGTATGAAGTAGAAAGGCAATTTTCTAGTGGGACTCAGATGTGAATATGTAATAAATATGATAATATTCCCTACTCGAATTGAACTTAAATCCTTTTGATAAATCCCAGGAAAAAAATGGAGCATGAATCACAGCACACAATATAATTCCGACTCTGCTTGACATCCCAATTTCATTTGACCTCCGTTACTAACAACCTCCTATTGTAGTAAATGGCACTTCATGGTACTGTGCCATGCTGCTCCATTAAAGTGTTTCAGTCCTCTGTTTCCTCAGCCCTCAAGCGTGGTTACAATGAATCCAGTCGGCATCAAATGGCACACTTGTATACAAACCGGGAAATCAAGCAACAGGAGGACATTCAATCTCTGTCGGTGGTAAAGCATGGATAATTAATTCTTTCAGGCTAGAAACCAAACTATGTCTGTAACAGGGTGGAAAATGAATTCTTACATAAGCTCCAATAGGTCTTTTCATGAAACTAGAATATTGTTCTGCTTGTGATGTCACCATTTCGTATGTAGTAAATAAGCAATTATATTAAAACACGTAATTAACGTAGTTTGGGATGGAGTTCATGGTTAGAGATCAAGGCTCAGCTTGGCTATTACATTCTTTTTGGACCGGTTCTACAAACCACATCTATTTATTTTTTGAGAAATCATTGGTGTCATGTTAACCTGATTTGATCTGTACGGTAATCACAAGCTGTCTTTAAATGCTGAGTAATGATTACATAAAAATGGACATGATGACTAATTTCCAAAAAGTGAAGTCCTATAGTCTCTCCCTTCTGGTGGTAGACGGAAAAGCACAGGACATACACCACCCCCCTCCGTGTTAGTATATGGGACACCAGTCACATAGTAGTTGCCTGTTGCACTCACCATGTTTGTAATTGTGCTCTGATTGTGTTAAACTCATCTATATTTAAATGATATTGTGTTGTTGTCTCAAGCAGCAGTTCAGTCTTCCCCATATCGTCCTACATAACAAGTATGAGTGACTTTGTGCTTCTTTACATGCAGACTCAGCATCTATTCCATAGCCTTAAGCACACACACACACACACACACACACACACACACATACACACACACACTACCTCTTATCTGTTTCATATTCAGGGTATGATGTCTGTGTAGGAAACATAGTGAATTAATCATTCATATCTAAGTAACAATGATTTAAACAGGACCCCTGAGTTGTCTCAATACTCTCTGCTGTCTATGCAACGATGTCACTTCACATTGTCTCTGAGTGTCTGTGATGTTGCTAAGCAGATAATGAGAAACAGTGGATTCAGCTGGATAGTGTTTTTTCTCAACATTTCACGTGGCCATTTTATACATGGCTGTATCAGTGGTTGTTGACCTCCTCCATGGCAACCCTAACTTTTACAGTCACTTGCTGTTTGGCCCAAGCAGAAGCCTTGTTGTGTCGCTGCAATGCTTTATATGATTATTTATGGCCTTATTTGCAGTTGTGAATGTGGTTCTGAAGATTAGAATGATTTGTAAACGAACCTCAGAAACAGCCTACATTACTAAGCCGCCCTGTTTGCCGTATGAAAAACAATCATTGCATCTTCACTGCAGATAGACCAGGTAAGATAGATCGTTTTCAATCTTCTCTCTGCATCTGTAGATAATATCCAGCATGAAAGTGATAAAAAATGTGGCAGTAGAATGTAGATGTATGTATCATAGAGCTGTTTGAGGATGACTCGCAACTGACAATGAATCACCCTGACGCTCCAGCACAGTATCCGTCCGTTGCACTGATGTAGTTTGGTCTCTGCGCGCCACTGGGGGAACTTCTGAGATATTTTATTATCACCTCAAATGAAGCCTTTCATCTTCTGCGGGACTCTGAGTTATGAGACGTGTTTTGCATCTGAATTTTTCGGTTATTGTGCTTTCATATTCCAGGAAGGCTGCTCTGGTTTGTTGGGATCTATTGTGACAAACAGAGAAATGTCACTGAGGAGCTTTTTTGCAGTCGTGGTGATTCTGTATCACTGTGTTCACATACTGGGAAAATGGCAACGGAACTCCCAACGTGTTGTCCCCAACATGTGTGAGTTAACACAGCGAAAAATAGTCCCATTACTTGAGAATATTATTCTGTGTATGCCTACGAGCAACAATTAGCTGTGTAATGCTACAGCAGTTTGTTGAGCTCATCGTTCACACTCGTCCTCCACGTCCCTGGTTGGTCTGTTCTCATCTCCCTGCTCGGTGTTGTTGCAGCACTGTGGCCTCTGCTCCCTCTGGGATACACTCATGTGTTTCATGCTCTGATGGCACCATAACTTACCATGAAAGAGATTATCCAGTGAGTCAAACTGTTTGCTGATCTCTGCTGTGCGTGCGTGCGTACGTGCGTGCGTGTATGTGGTGTGCAGTCATGTCCCCAACCATGATTTACCTTCACATGCAACGACTCTGCATCAGAGATTCATGATCAGTGTTCAGTGTCAGTGCAGGAACTCAATGAAACGTTCATAAAATGCATTTGTGTTTGTATTTGTGCATTTACCTTTAGTGGCAAAAATCCAGTGGCAAAATAACCCACAAAACACATGAAACATCTGCTGTATGGCCTGAGGTAAATGTGGACACCTGAGCCTTATGTTTACTGTGATTCTTCCAAAGACAACAACACAAACAAATAGAAATGATGTTTTATCTTCACTTATATACTGTACATGTATATATATACTTATCATATTGTATTATATTATGTTATGAATGCACTATTCATTTGATATAATGAATAAATAATATGACTATTGTAAACATGAGGAAGGGTCCAAAATGAGCACCTGCTCCTGGTGTAATATAAGCGGCACCCTCTCTGGTATTTCAAACTACCGTTCATGCTTTTAAAAGTTTTACTGTCATTAAAAAACCTATCACTATATCTATTTTCCTTTCCATTGCCACCATTGAAATGATTTCCCCTAAAATCTAAAGCTTAAGAGGACTGTATGAAAAGTTGTTCGGCAAGTGAAACAAAAGTAGTATTTTTCCTTTTTAATTAGAAATTGTTGCTAATTAATGATTTTACCACATAATGGGAGTGGAGTTAAGTAGGCATGGAGGAATGGAGAGATGGTATAATGCACATCAAATAAAACCCGGACACAGTCAATCTTCAGGAACAAATGTACACAGTGCAATTGTAAATAGCCTTCTTTAATGGAATATGCAAATGTGGGGATTACTGACTCATCCCAGCCTGCAGTTACTGGCTCTGCCAAAGCAACCTAACTTTCCAGAGAGCAGGTGACTGACCCTGATGAATGTGGCAGTGTCACGAATAACAACACCTTTTATCTTGCCTCTGAAATGATGTCTGAATGATGCCAGGTTTTAAATGTCAGATTTAATTATACCTCTGTTTTTCAACAGTAGGAACATTTTAAAAGTTCTACCAGGGAGACACAATGAAGAAATATTGCATTTATTTTCACTTCCACAAAGATCATTTGTACAAACATGTTCAAATCATCATAAAACACCAGATGAAACCAAAAAGAAGATGAAATAAATTAAACAGGTTTTATAGCTGTAGATTGAGAACATCGCATTTGTTGTCAAAGCAATCATTCAGTACATCATGCATTCCTCTTGCCGTGCACGTTTTGCTCTTAAACGGTAAACTAATCAAAAGTGACGAGAGAGAAAGATTGCATTAACAGCCATGGAATTGGATGGTAGAATCCTCTCATGAATTAACAAATGTGCTGCTATTTCAGGAGCAACTCATCGGGTTCGATTTAATCCAGTGTTTACCCGGCCGACCAATTAGCTCGTGGAACATTAATCAGAACATTTATAAACACATGGTTTCTAATTACGAAAAAAGATGAACAGCTTGCCCTTGTTTGTTAAAAGTGTTGCCAAATGTGCCAGAAATATGAGCGCTAATTGGAAATGACACGCAGAAGTGGCAAGTGCTATCGGCTCTGACGTGGAGTAGCTTGATGAATCAGGGAAACGGGGAGCGGCGACGACACTCATCAGTCAGCTCTGTGGAGGGGGCGGGAGAGGATCTGCTGGGGGTTTGATTTAAAGGAGTTGGCTTCATGTGGCCTGGATGTGTACATATTCTGAGGGGACACCTTTGCCCGCGCAGCGAGGCCCTGATGCAATACTGAAGACCTGAAGATGTGTCTCTGACACCATGAAGATTTTTAGAAAAGGATTAGAAACAGATTCCCCAGAGATATAACATATAAACTGAGCTGTACAGCAACAAATGGAGCCCAAACCTAAACAACACAGAACAAATTGCGTTTTGAACTAGACCCTCTCCAAAGAGTAGATATGTGTGATATTAGTGTTAAACTGTCATTAATACAATCTATTGTTGTGCTTTGAGTGTTTTAGCAGCCATCAATTGACTCTGTGTCCCATAAGCCAAGGTCAGAGGAGGTGAATCCAGGGGATTCCTCTCATTGCAGATTTACTTTTGCAGTTTGTTGGTCTGTGCTCATAAAGGTACAGTATGTAGAATTTTCCAGCAAAAAACAATGTATGCAAAGGTCATACATCATTTTTAGCTACTCAAAGTGTGTGGTAGTGTGTTTACACATTGTAATAAATGGACAGATCCAGGAAAACAAAGAAGTAAATATCTTTGCAGAATATAATAAGATTTATTTTGATTTCAAAAGAACATTATTTATATTATATTCATTTCTTTTTTGCAGTGTTTGTATTTTTTTTGTTTAAAAAAAATCAGCAGCCCTAAAAAACATTGAAATAAGGCTTTACACCCTTCAACTCTCTTGCCTCAAGTCACCACTTCATGTACAAGGCGAGAAGCAAAACCAGCACTTCAACTAGTGCTTTAGAACCTAAAACTCTGCTTTCTGATTGGTCGACTGAGACTGAGTCACTTGTTCAGGACTGGTCGATACAGGGCGGCGACAAACCCTGCTGGCTCAGTGGGGTTAAGAAACAAAGCCGAATAGCGGCTGGACGAAGAGGCCCAAGGTTCCCAGGACGCACACGGTCACAAACACCCAAAGGAAGATTCTATCAATCACCATGGCAACGTACTTCCAGTCATCCTCCACCTGTAGCCGAAAGGAAAGGGGTTATCAAAATACACCCGAGGAAACAGTGGAAAGTGTCAGTGGTGACAAATTAAATGAAAATTGGAGGTGAGGAGTAAAGAGTGGGTGACTCAAATACTCAGGAGGCGGGAGGTGGTGGGAGGTAGTGGGGTGAGGCGAGGATGACACGTGGAGTGGGATGGAGAGAAAAGAAGGGAAGGCCAGAAAACAAGAGGAGGAGAGCGGAACATTTCTCATAAGCCGGCAGAAAATTAATACATAATTTAAACATGAGGAAATTACTATGATAATCACATTCAAAAGAAGTGACAGGCGTTTAGACAGAGTCTGATTGAGCCGTGGGTTTTACATATCAAAGGCTGCCGTTCCCCTGTGAGAGGGTGAGGCTCTTCACTCACATCTCAAATTATTTTTGACTCCAACTTACACCATTGTTAACGTATGAAACAAGTTAGGGTTTGTATCACCGGCCCGTTAGCTCTCCCACAGGCCGCTGCTGCTGTTCAGCGAAGGTCTCTGCAGGAATCCATTATGCATCCAACAATGAATTGAATGAATGAATTCTCTGCTTTCTATGAGCCACTGTAGCTTTATGCAAAGTTTAGAAACACTGGAATATCATATTTCCCATGAGGCTCAGTTCTAAAGTTTTGTTGGCCATACTCCCGAAAACGGCAAAGCTCCAAATAGTCAAGTTAGGCTGAAATGTGTGTATTTATATATGAAGCTTTACAAAGACTATCCACGATTCAAGTCCTATTGTTTTTTCCACTTAGGGTTTAAGCCCGAGCCATGAATCCTGACCATAAAATGTGTGATTCAGAACCAGAAATGGTGAAAAATAGAATGCACAGGACTGAGCGCATGATTGTTTGAAGTATAAAGGAAATTCAGATGTATCTTAAACCTGATTCTTACACCTTTCAACTCTTTGCTTCATCTTAAAAAGCCAGAACATACTTGAGAAACCTTTTAACTGTGTGTTAAAGGTAATGCTGAAGCATCCCACCATCCGTAGCCCAACATTATTTCAATGGGTGCAATAACTATTTCTATGGTAATGGTGAGCCCCGGCACTTAGGCACGTTTGAGGATTGTGGGTTGTGTTGTTCTTGTCATGCAAAGTTTTATTCTGCAGCCAGCCACAAGGTGGAGATCAGAATGCTTTGTCTCCGGGCTTTCAATGGTTTTCATCAGCCGTCTGTACTTGTGTGTATTCTGAAGGATTCATTGTTATTTGTCCAGCATCAGCTGACACCCCCCTTTCGATTCGGGATGATGGGTAAACTCCGGAGGACTCACTCACCTCTTTGGCCTTGTTGTGGCTCCTCATGTTCTCGGCGATGTACTTGACGCTCTCGATGGCCTGTTTGATCTCTGGTGAGACCACAGAAAAGGCCACCACTGTGTTGATGCTCTGTGGACTCAACTGTCGCGTCACCTTGTCTGGCATCTCCGGGGTTTCCTGCCCATGCCGGCAGGGGCAGGGGCACTTCTTGCCCGTGCAGCCCTCCACTGAGGACAGCTTACTGTCCCCAAACTCTAGACAGTTGAGGGAACCTCCCCCGACCTGCTGGAGATCACACGCAGAGTTTCAACTCACATCCGACTTCTCCTGACGGACTGACAGATGTTGTTTTGCTAGATTTCTTCGCAGTAGCAGTCGAGAGTTGGATTCACCTGCGGGACGTGAGCTGCACAACTTCTAGGTGGTAGAGATGCATGTTTCTTTCCAATGTTTTGGTGAGTAGAACTCCTCAGAGCCAAACTTATCAAATGTTCTGGATGTGGAGTGGAGCTGAATCTAAATTCCTCACTCGTAGAAAAAGTTTTCTTTTGTACTGGATTCAGTGAATGTACTTTAAGGAAGCAAATAACTTCACAATGTTGGTAGTAAGTAGTAAGTAGTAGTAAGTACATGGGTGGCCCGAGGAAAAGTTCTGTTTGTGCATGTGTGAGGGTATTTGCAATGATTTATTCCATTTATTGTTTTGTATTTTCCAATTATTTGTGTATGGATTTCTTTATAAATCGTATGGAATAATTCATTCAAGAGAATCCCAATAGTCCAAGAAGGACAGTTGTTTTCTGATGGTTAGAAAGACTTGGCGTCTTAGTGACTGCTTCCAACTTGCAATGTAACACTGTAGAATTTGGACTTAAAAGAAACATTTGTTTCGACATCATCAAGCCTCTGTCAATCTCAGTTTTGTTTGAAACCTGCTTGTAAATATCTCTAGAATATGATCAAATAGTTTTAGTTTTCTTGATAAACAAACACCATAATCATCCAGGTATGTATCTAGACAAAACACAAAGCTAAACCCCTTTTTGGCTTCCTGCACTCTTGTGTGTGATTAGGCCTTATCATCTACAATATGTTAAATACAGTAGATGTTTCTGACATCGATAAGAGTTGGAAACCTTCAGGTATCCAACAACAATCCAATCAAACAGCAGGGCCCACTTACCTGCATCAAGTTATTCTTCTTCCTCTTCCCTCCTTTCCCTCCTCCGCCTCCCCCTCCCCCTCCAGCTCCTCCTGCCTCCCCACTGCTCTCCAACCCCCCAGTCTTGCTGTCTTCATCTATCGGTCTCCGCATCAGCATAATCCTCGGCAGCACTTTGAGAAACACCGAGCGCACCCAACCCGGCATGGTGTGGGTCATCGGCGTGCGGTAGTGTACGTTCAACACGAACACGGTGATGACGATGCTGAGCGTGACGAAGATCATTGTGAAGAGCAGGTACTCCCCAATGAGCGGGATGACCAGCGACGTGGAGGGGATGGTCTCGGTGATAACGAGCAGGAAGACAGTGAGGGAGAGCAGGACGGAGATACAGAGCGTGACCTTCTCTCCACAGTCAGACGGGAGATAGAAAACCAGCACCGTGAGGAAAGAGATGAGGAGGCAGGGGATGATAAGGTTAATGGTGTAGAAGAGCGGCAGGCGCCGGATGTAAAAGGAGTAGGTGATGTCCGGGTAGATCTCCTCGCAGCAGTTGTACTTGATGTCGTGTTTGTAGCCCGGAGCGTCGATGATTTCCCACTCGCCGCTCTCCCAGAAGTCTTTCAGGTTCACCTGGAGGACGGATGAATCAAATTATATCAACACTTAACCAGGGTCAACTTACCATTTCTCACGAAGGCCATGTCAGGCAGTGTGATGTCATTGTCTCCCTCTTTGGTCAATACAACTTTCCAAGAGGGTGCAAATCCATTCAAACCAATTCTAGTTTTATGAGCATGCGCACCAAAACATTCTACTTAGCAGAGGCTTCTATACATCTGAGGTTGAATGGAGAGGTAGGGAATTGAACCCATGACCTCATGCAGTCAAGGGCACATGCTCTGCCACTGAGCTGCACCCAACCCTTTCAGCAGAAAAGACAAATTACACAATGAGAGAAGAGAAAACATAGACAATACTTTCCCCTGATTTTTCATCTGACTCCCTGTGAAGTACCTGGCAAAGCAAAAAGGTTAAACTACACATTATTAGGTCCCACATTTTACTTTCAAATTTCAATGAATGAATTTTTACCTCTTATTTGTGTTGGATTAGACGCTCAAAGGGACACTTTTATGACTTACTTTGAACCATTTCATTGAATTGAAGCACTCAGAAAGATTTAAACAACAAAAGGAGAAGACGGGGAGACATCCATCTATTCCTCCCTTTCTTGTACTGCGTATTCAACACCAAAGTCAAGGCTGGATGGCAAACAGACTCAAATAGGCTGATATCTTCCCTATAATCCGTTGAATATATCATCAGTTCTGATTAATTTCATTTTAACTTTGAATGAATCTAACAGTGACTAAACGGCTCCTGCTCTCACAATCACTCATCCCAACCCCCTAAGTGTTTGCTTGTTGTGGAAGCTGATGTGTTGCAGTAGGATGTTGTAGGGCCTTGACATGAGGTCCACTCTGGTTTGACCCTATACAAACAAAACTGGATAGAATTGATTTTCCTCAGACTTTAGAAAGCCTCCTGCATCCACTATAGATTTACAGGAGACAGGATTGTAGGTCTATTGTCAGTGTGTGTGTGCGTTGGTGTGTGTGAAAGCAGTGGACGTACATTGAACAAAAGATGTGTACATCTGACTTAAATGCATGGAGCTCCGCACTGACCTTGGATCCTATAAGTACCAGGTCTATCTTGGCTTTGTCATACGTCCAGGAGCCGAACTTCATGGAGCAGTTCTGATAGTCAAAGGGGAAATAGGTGATGTCCATGGGGCAGGAGGATTTGAAAATGGCCGGAGGAACCCAGGTGATGGTGCCGTCAAACTTTAGCAGAGCCTTGGTCTTATCCTCCACCAGGAAATCACCTACAGCGCTGTGTGTGATGCATGTGTGTGTGTGTGTGTGTGTGTGTGCGCGTGCAGTGACAGTATGAGACAATGTGGTGAATTCATACGTGGATGTTGAATAGGACACAACGGTTAGAGCAGAAATGTCAAATGGTGAGAGGAGGAAATGGAAGTGAGGGACAGAAAGAGAGAGGGGGGTAGAAAAGGTGAGGTTATGGCGACATCACACATGCTGTTCTAAACAAAACAGCTCTGATTAACATCATGAGCCGCTGTTGTTCCAGGAACCAGACATTAATCCATTATTGAGGGAATTGAAAGTGAGGGAATAGAATGAGTGGAAAGGTCACAGTGAAAAATGACCCGGAAAATAATCAGATTTAAAGGTTATTAAGATATAATCTGTTGCAGTGTTGAAACCGCAGGTATAAAATGCAAATGGGCTTCAAAATAAGGGCATTCAATTACATTCTTATTATTTTCTTCTTTAAAACAAATATGAATACAAATCTATTTGTCTTTTTTCGGAAAACGTTACTCATATCATTTTTAATATGAATTATGAAAATTCAAATTTTCTGACCATTGTCACTTTAAATGATTCAAATTAAAATCCAGAAATACTGGAAGCGACATAAACCTGTTTTCCTTGTCATGATTGAGACACAGACATTCAGTAACATTCAGTCTCAGTTTATTGGTGTTTGATAAATGAGTTGCCATATTTACCTTATCCTGAGGACAATGTGGCTTTTGGAGAGTTAGTTCCTTGTTTGGTAAATTACTTCATGGACAACAAAGCTGAGCTAAGATTGATGAAAATTAGGTCACAGAGAATCTGTGGTCTGTAAAACTAAAATATAAGGTTGTAAAAAAAAACGGTTCAGTGTTTGTTGACGTAAACCCTAGTGGACAGATGTGCTATTGATCACTGGACAAGCTATAACATTTTTCGGGATTCAAATAAATTAGCAATTTTCCTTCTAAGTTCTTGCAAAGTTGTATGAACTTCCACAGATACTGCTGTCACACCTATCAGTCAAGCTCAGTGCATTCCGCTGGAATCTCCAAGCAAAACTGAAACTGTGTTGACAATAACCTCTTAGCGTGAGTGCAGCAAATCGCGAGTTAGAGATGTTTTTTAGTTCGTTATGAGAGTGTAATGGAAACCACTGCTTCACCAAAGTCCGGCCATTAGCCTTGATGGAAGTTTGTACTGTGAGATCGATTTCCAGCTCTCACTGTCTTTGTCACTGTTGCCACTATCACCTTTCAGACTGGTACAGCTTTAAGGTCAAGGCAAACTCTCTTCCTCCGTTAAGACCCAAAAAAAAACTGCCTTCCGTAAACCACTGAATCTTAGATCTTGCTGACTGGATTTGAGGCGTGATAGCAGCGTAACTTCGTTCCAGTGTTTGTTGTGTCATTCATTATTCATCATCTGCATGGCCACAACTCCCCCTAATGACGTTTGAAGCGAGTGTGTGGCCACGGTGACATGCTCACTTGTTGTAGAGCACGATGTCAGGTCTCCAGATCTTGTTCGATGGAACTCGAATGAACTCGATGCCGTCGAACTCTGCCGGCATCCATCGCAGCTTGTAGTCGTTCCAGATCTGACAGAGAGAGAGAGAGAGAGAGAGAGAGAGAGAGAGAGAGAGAGAGAGAGAGAGACGGGGAGAGAGAAAGGTTGTTTTTGATCAAACCCAGAGAGTCAACCATCTGTTTTGTGTTTCACATTGTGCACTGCACACAGCTTCAGTCGCTGGAGACCCCCTCCCTCTGGAGAGTATTCTCAAGCCAAATGAGGATTTTTATAGCCAATGATAATATAAATGATGTTTCTGGAGAAAAATCTACGCTTTCTTTTACTGCCTTTGTACAAACATTTTAAACGCAGTTCCTTCTGGGAATAGTTTCGATCCAGCCGCAGCAAAATAAAAACACTCGCCCCATTGTCACTGGGATGAGGAGCATCTTAAAGGCACGATGTGAGTAAACAGCTCATGAAGGATAAACGCGTTGACTTGCTATTCTGTCAAAATACCTGTGGGTAACATTTCATGAGCCGTGGATCCATTAGTCTTGGTTATTTGCATGTCATTCAAAGATGAATTCATTCATTAGCAAGCATGATTAATACCAAGTTACGAGCGGGGGAGCTGTTAAATTAACCACTTCATGCTACACTGGCTTTTCCATTTATCTATCCTGGCAGTTTATGTTATGATTGGCTGGAGATGTAATTCCCAGTAGGTCAAAGAGTGTGACTTGCTTATTTTTTATATCATATAGATAATTATGCATTTAGTCTATGTGACATGACGTTGGTGCAATGAGGGAGGCGAACGAGCCCTGGGAAACATGCTGGTAATGTGGGGGTTGGGAAATGTCCTCCACTGTAAAAACCCACTGGCTGTGATTCAAAGTCCTGGGTGTTGACACAGCTTCTCATTAGCGATGCCTTGTTATAAATAAACAGCGGAGCCATTACCAACGGCACATGAGATCAGGCCATACAGGACTTTCAGTGAATTTTAATCGGAGGGGCTCAGAGATCACAGAATGATCTCTTCCCCCACCGGATCACATCAGCATCCGGCCGACGTCTGTTCCATGTCGCACAGTTACTCTGTGATTTTACCCACTCTCTCTCTCTCTCTCTCTCTCTCTCACTGTCTGTCGGAGTTTGTAGTGAGAGGAGCGGAGGGGGACGGGAAGCACAAGATGTCAGAGAAGGGAGTGTGGCGAGGTCACGGCTCCAGGTCATCACTGTGTGTCTGATGCGAGGCGGAGCGTGACGGACCATACTACCAATATTGATTAGTGGCTCATCGTATTCAAGTGTCTGTGTGCGATGTGCAACAAACATCACCCAGACAGAGAGTGGCGACCATATTGATTTGTTTGGTGAGTATAGACGTCTCTTGACCTGTGCAGGCTGCCTCTGTCTCTGCAGAGGTGAAGAAGGCGTCGGGTCAATGAAATCATATGGGCTTGGGTTTTTGTGCATGTGTGTATGTGTGTGCGTGCATGTGTGTGTGTGTGTGTGTGTGTGTGTGTCTACTTACATGTCGAAGCCACAGGTTTGTTTCCATGATCTGGTTCACCTCATCCTGAAAGAAAAGGGCAGAAAAGCATAAAATGTAAAGAAATGGAGTCTCCTCCTAATCTTTGTCCTCCACATCCCTGCCTGACTGACTCGACGGGTCGACCACGAGCGAGTCAATAATAAATGAAGAGGTCACACGTGTCGCTTCCTCTCCACCTTCGCCCCCATGACCCGTATTCACTTCTGATTCGCAGAGCTGCGCGAGGATTCCACATTGGTTCACATTGTCAACAAATACAAGCACAACACATGTGCACGGACACGCAAACAGTGTCACATTCGCTCAGCACACTCACGCCCCTGCGCGTGCACGTGCAGGGGCTCACCTTTAGATTAATCTCACCTTGCCGAGCAGGCAGATATAGCGACATATCAGTCCTGCCTGAAAAGGGCTCCTGCAGGCAATTTTCTCCCAATCTGAGGATTTCTGTTCAGAGCCGAAAATCTTTTTTCCCTGGGGGATACGCAGCAACCCCCCGGCCCCCCTCTCCCACACACACACACACACACACCACACACACACACACACACACACACACACACACACACACACACACACACACACACACACCCACACACCCTCACCACCCCACCCTGCCCCCACAGCCATGTTGAACTTAAAACTGCCGGAGCAAAATAGCAGCGTATAACGCGACTGTGTGCCATTTTCGGAATCGAGGAAACTAAATAAAGACCTATTCACTTCCTGGATTCACTCCTCTGGTTCCGCAGCTTATCTTTGAGCTTCTCTGTGTTTTCAAAGGTAGAAAATGTGATAAAGACGCTCATGGGAACACGTGTCATGGTTTGCATGGATTCTCAAATCCTGCTGAGAAGATGCTATTGGCGACACATCTGGATAAAATAGTCAAGTCAGAGCTTGGTGCGAAGGTGCTTCGAATATATGAATTTAACATCGGAATGGGGAATTGAGTCTTCCGCGCGCGTGTGTGTGTGTGTGCGCACACGTGCGTGCACGTGCGTGTGTGCAGAACACGAGCTTACAACTTTGACCAGCTGCGAGATGGAGACCTCAAACTCCACAGTGACGGGGTCAGAGACATTCTCCACTGGTCTGATGAACTGGTTGTATCTTCTGAAGAGCTTCTTGAAGAGCCGGTCCTCGCCCTTAGAGGAGGAGCAGTCTGAAAGAGACAGAGGCAGAACGTTTGAAGCGTCCAAGTCGACTCAAGTCAGGCGACAAAATAGATCACCGAGAAAAAATAGACATCAGCCTCGTCCGATTCTGACGCGGCGTCACACCGGTGAGTCCTTTGAGTCGGCGTTTTATTAGTTCTGATGAGTCATCTATGAAGAGGTGTCTTCAGATCAGCGTTTCTTTGCTTAGTCGACTTCGAACAAGTCTGAGACATGAGATGACTCTCTACGTACGATTGTCTGCAGACACGTCTGCGGTGAATGATACCGCGAGTACCACTTTCTGTTTCTCAGTATCTCGCAGTATTCTCTTCTGTTACCACTCACTCAGGGCGTATGATGAACTCCCCCGGCCGACGCTGTGCCTTTACTCGCAGATGAGTGACATGATGTCTCTCACCACTTCATTTGATTTCAATTTCACCTCAGGTGCCTGTGAGACCTCTGTCATTTAGTCCCATTTCCAAAGCCATCACCTGCCCTCCACCGTGGAACTGACTGATGGACCTTCCCCTGCTCCGGAGATTTCACAGTCACTCAGCTCACCGCCGCTGTGAGGATCTCTAATTACAGACATAGAGCCAATATTCAAGAAACAAGAGACTTTCATCATTACAGGTCAATTATGAACTGATAGCCTTTTTCAAATGGCCAAATCAAAATTAGATAACAATGATACTGATATAGATACTATGAGTCATCTTCAGAAAAGGATTTTGTGTGAGAGAATGAAGTTTCTGATCCAGCTCTTATAGACATAAATTGATGATCAATAACATGTTGATGATGAGATTGCTGGGTTACTGGGTGTTTTTATGAGGATCTTATGATGGTGTTGATAACACTTTGATGGTAGTGCTAAGGTTGATTTACACATCTATCCATTCCCAAAGCAGTTTGCATCACCTGTGCCTCCTGTTTAGATCTGTGCTTGTGTTGTACATTGCTTTGGTGTCTGCTAAGTGAATTGTAGAATTGTAGAATTGCTGCATATACTGCATTTGTGCACTGCATTTCTATCCCTTATGTTATGAGCATGATTCTCAAGAATGATGATTTAGGGTTGTTGTTTTTTATTTACCACAAACATTCACGTGGACTCTGCAGTTTTTAAATCAATTCATTTTTAAAGAAGCACATTGAAAGATACTGTGTCTCAGGGCAAGTTCTCAGTATTAGGTAGAAACCTCCTTTCCTTAATGAGCAAACTCACTGTGGAAGCCAGAGCAGGTTGGATTTGACATCTATTGGTGAAGCTGCACGTTTCATCAGTTGCTGATTATTGATTAGAATTACCATTGCCGATAATCTGTCGCGTCACCCTTGCACCTTGTATGCATGAGGCCTGATGTAAATAAAACGGGCTCATACTTTGGTAATGATTGATTATAAATTCAGCATACTATTCTATATATTTGACGGTGTGATCCAAGTCTTACACACTGGGCCTTTAAAGAGAATAAACTTGAATAAACAGAACTAGACTGGAGAAATAATATCAGACAATTTTGACAACATACAACAACATTGCCTCCAGTGCGAGATTAGTCTCCACTGTGCATCATCGCCTCGGTACCCATTATCTCCACAAAGTGTCTCCCCCGTATTGACAATATGTCAATATAAATATGTTTTTAGATTCTGGCTCAAGGTCACAACTAAATGAATCCTGGAGACCCTGAGCTACGATAAGAGATTCAGTCCAACACGATGGAGGATGTGGGTGAATCGCTCGAGTCAAAATCCTCGTTGCCGTAACGATCATTATAATGGAACCTAAGGATCGCATTAAACGGCGGCTTTCTCCTTGTGTATGTCACATCATGGGCCGCTGGTATATTGGCATATCCAAGACTTCACCAACAGAATCAAATGTAATTTCTAAATGTAGATGAATCACAGTCACATGCGTGTCCTCATCTCTCCCCCTGACTCGTGGTAAACACAGATAGGTAGTAGGTGTTGGCAGCTGCAGGGATTTGTCTTGTATGCGATTCATTTTTTCATTTCACTAAACATAGGTACATCTAGGCGAGCTGGCGGTTTTAGCGGTGTATACAAAGCCATTCGCTTTATTTACTAATTATCCAGGAAGCAGAGCAGAAGGCCCGAGGCTCAGTAGGAGCATGTCTACCTGAACAATGCAGCTATTTCCACCCAGCGCAGACAAGCTGCTGTCTGCAGCCTGAGGAGGGATGAGAGGTGATGCGAGAGAGTTCTTTTATTTAGATTTAGATTTCACGCGCTGAGGAAGTCATCTCATACTGCTTCTGTTTATGATGCAAATATCTGGTTTTGCTTGTTTGTTTGATGACACAACATAACATGCAATATCAATTTTGACGACGCAAGGATCCAAGGACTAAAAGATGAATATGCAAGTTACAAATACAGTGGTAGTATAGTAATGATAATGAAAAATAAATTTTAAAAAACATGAATAGAAGTCATCACACTCCAGCTCAACGTCGATTAACTTTTTGGCCATGAGCTATTTTTTTCAGATGGGTCTTGACGCCCCATCTGGTCAAGTGTTTAGTACGTGAGCCTTGTTCTTTACGGTCGGCTCAAATACACATTTTGAATGAAATGCATTGTCATTGCCGTGGTCAAGTGTTTCCCCCTTGAGGCCACGGTCACACACGTGCAGGCGAATGATGAACGCCCTCTGAAGCCGGCGCCAGCCTGGTCAGAGCAGGACGTGAGAGCCCAGTCAGGTCAAGCATGGACATGCTGTTGCTGGAGTTTGAGGCCGTGATGTGGCAGGTCACAGTGCATCAAAGCTCCAATACTTGCAAACAACATGCGGTGCATGTGCCCACCCCCCCCCCAGCCCCCCACAGGAAACAAGCGTTTAATCATCCCGCCCCACTCGCTCAGAGTTGGAGGTGAATGCTGCATGTGTCCCCTTGCTTTCTCACGGCGGTAAACAAACGTCAGTGTCACACAGACACATTCAGTCAGTCCCTCTGATGTCATCTGTGTGGGTGGGACTGAGCTGAAGGCAATTTCGCAGCAGGTGGCGCTGTGAGGTGGGCTCGTCATTTTAATTTGATTGAAAAATAAATGTAAAAAGATTGAACCTTCGAGCGGCTTTGGCCCGTGCGCCATACGTTTGACAGCCCTAGTCCATGGGATGTCAGGCCTGGTCCAGACACTGGTTTTGGCTCTTTGTCGTCTACACCAGCTGCAACTTTGTTATGTCAACCGTTCCATCCTGTGCTTCCTCTCACTCTCCATGATGCCTTCGTAAATAAACGCCTACGATTGTATTAACAGCAATTATATTCTGTATTTGCTTTTTCCAATTACCATTTAAAACATTTCAGCCTGTAATTACATTTATTTAACGATTCTAATTCCCCACTTAACAGGAGCGATGCTGGCAGAATGTCATTTCATTTCAGTCTCAGCTCTTAGTGATAATTTGCCTATGATATCAGAGGGGCTATAATGGGCAAACTGAGCCGGTGCTGCTGCCGCACATTAAACCTATTCAACAATATTGAAATATGGTTGGATTAATGTTAAGCAGCCACCGGGAATACAACTGTATGTAACATGTATGAGATGATGAGCTGTGCATTCACAGAACAAAACAAGGGATCACGCTCGCGCTGTTTGCCATATTTATTTTGCGTCCTCTGCCATTCCGTGTGTCATTGGTTTAAAGGTACACTGTGTGTGATCCAGTGGTGATGGAGAGTCTTGCTGCTGAATACCTCTGCCATTGCCCACCCTTTCCTGCAGTTAGCTTTGGAATTCAAAAAGAGTTTAGTTTGTCAATTCCAGGCCACTGTAAAAATATGGTTGTGAAGGAAAGACCTGCTCCTGGCTCATTCTATGCCAATAAAAAAAATCTGATCAAATGAACATTTCCATAATAATGTGATATTTTGGTGAAATTATAATTACACCAAAATCCTCAAACAAAGCATTTTGTTACCAGTCATAAAGAAGAACACTGACAGATCTTATTGCTTAAAATCCTGAACAACACTGTAGCAGAATTGTTCATATGCATTTCACATAAACAAATATTTTCCATGTGGACAAAGTAAATAATTCAAAGTTATGGTTTTGCTGCTTTGATGCTGACAATGACTTTGTCTCCTCCCCTCAAGAAGCCAAGTTCTATGTTCATAAACAGACTGAATGTCGATGTAAAAGATGCAACATTTTGGCTAGAGTATTTTTGTCCGGCCTCCATTTTGTGAAGGAAGCATAGACAAAGAAGAAGTCAACCATTCTGAGGAACTTTGTGTATAACTCCTGAGGTTCCTTTGTTGTTGTTTTCCTTCTTCTTAAACTTCTTAAATCTACCCCTCTCTTTCGATAAAAAGCTTCTAGATGAAGTTTGGGACAGATCCCCTGATTAGTGCTGACTTCTTTTGAGAGGGATGATGAAACATCGCTGATTCTATTACATCGAGATCTCAAAGGCAGGAGATAACCCCTCATCGCCACGCAGATGACAATGACACCAAAAAACCCAGATGGTGCTGAACTCCTGGTGACAGCCCTCTGGAGGAAAACGACATGAAGAATTAAACACACACACACGCACACACGCGAACACACACACTCCAAGACAAGGACGGGAGAAGAGAGGAGGCAGAGACGGATTGAAAGCAAAGCCGTCTTAAGATGTCACTCTGAAGATTATGGGAATCCAGACTTCACAGCCCTCTGTCTGCAGTCTGCCTGGCGTGTGCTAACGCTATGCTAAATGGAGTTTACAGGAAGTGCGGAAGTTTGCGTCTGATCCCTTTTAACATGCAGTTTTGTCAGCCGCATTGTTTCTGGACAAAGGTGAGAAACGGGCGGAGGAGAGAAAAGAGAGAAGACAAGGAGAGCGAGATTCAAACTCAGCGAGGAGCAGAGATTAGATGGACGGTCGTGGTGCTTCATGCTCGTTAGGGTCATTACGAAGGCAGAGCCGCTCTGCTCCATGTGCTCTGATGGCAACCAAGTCTTTCATCAAACACACACACACACACATATATACATACATATATATATATATATATATATATATATATATATATACATGCACATGATGGTTAGATGCTTTGAACATTGAGAATCATAAAAGAACCAATTACGGCAGAAAATGAGCTACAGGTCCCACCCACTGTCACGATCTCTCTCTCTCTTTCTCTCTCTCTCTCTCTCTCTCTCTCTCTCTCTCTCCCTCCCCCCTCTCTCCCTCCCTTCTGTCCATGTTGCAAATTATTCACCTAAATCCTGCCCACCAATTTCCACTGAATGCGTGTGGGATTAACATGTCACACTGACAGAAACGTAAAGGTGTAAAAACACCATCTGATCCCAACATTGCTGAGAAATGTATTTTCATAGTAATAAACCAAAAAATGAGACTTGCATAAGTTCAGCGATGATCTAAAATGATTCAGTGCGACAGATGCATCCTCCTGAATGAATGACTCTTAGGCCCAACTCAATAGATGTGAACAGTCGGTTCACTGAACTGTTCCCGCACACAGCCTCGGTTTCGACGTGTCTCAGCAGCTGTGAGTTAAAGCACAGTGAGTCTGTCAGGCTTTGGATTTCCTCCTCAGGTTGGAGCGATGCACATGGGGCTGTCATGGAAGCAACAGTCGTGCTGATCTGCAAGGCACAGATTAAGTATCGCGTGGTCTGATGTGAACCACATTCTAGAACGTTTCAGTGGACAGAGAAAGTTAACATTGATATACGACAGTAAGGTCGATCAGATCTATGTTCATTACTCACTGCGGAGCAACACGTGTTGGTCTCTCACACACGTAAACACGCCGAAGATGGTGATCACGATAGACCAGGGGTGTCAAGCATATGGCCGATGATTTTGTAAAGTGTAAGAACCTTTATATCACCGGTGTTGTTGGTTATATAGAGAAGAGACATTTTCATTTATTAATCAGTTTAAATTTGGACGGAGAGTATTTTCATTATATTCACAAATGTACTTTTTGCAGTTGTCATCATAGTCTGGTTATTTCACACTGGCTGATCCTTGGAGTTTTTCTGTTGCAATACATTGGAAATGATGATAAAGGTTTTAGATTCCATTATATCATTATCATTATCATTGTACTGTTGTAACTGTTGCTTGATACTCAAGTATTTGTAAAAATCTTTGAAGTCATTGAAACATTCCTCCATTATAACCAGGGCATGTGTTCGTTTCCTCCTCTGTCTGTCGTCTGTCTTGGGCTCTGGTGATGTGTTGCTGGATGATGCTCATCACCGGGCCCTGAGCTTCATAACCGGCTGTAAACCCCTGTCGTGTCATCATATTTTTTATTCCCCAATAAACTCGCCGTCATCATCTATGCCCAGAAATTTGCTCTGGTATAACTTCATGCCTAAATCCGTAGTTTGATCTCCCTCCCACTTGTTTGTCCGTGCACATAAGCAGAGCTGATCTGCACCACATTCACTGGCTTTGTCCGTCTCTTCATCCTCTCACTCCACACAGACTTTGGCTCCTGACTCCTCAGCCTCTTCCCCCTGAGTCTTATTTCAAATGACAATGGAGACCATGTCTTTCATTAGTGCAACTTATCTGAGAACTGCTTTGTTGTTTGATCTTTATAAGACCTATTATGTTTTGAGAGACATGTATGTTGTAAGCCTGCATAGAGTGGTTTTTAGAATTGTGGGATACGATGACTATCGGATGGCAGCGTGCACCTGCAACTGAACTGCAACTGAAATGACACCGTCTCATCGGGCTTGTCTCATTACAGATGCACTTTCAGAAGGAATTGAGACACGGCAGTATTGCCATAATGAGTCCTAATAAGTGTCGGTAAGGTAAAGATGGGAACGGTCCCCTCAGCTTTCTATTGGTACAGATTTTTGAGTGAGAGTTTGTGCCGGAGGAACGAAGAGGTTCCCAGACGACAGTGAGATCAGCAGCATGTAAACTTAATGTACTTACAAGCTCCACATCACTTATTCAAGGAAAAGTGAGGAATCTGTCAAAATTCAGAAAGCAGGTTACATCAAACTTGCAGCTGATCCCCAGAGATGCTTAATGCACTGAGACATGAGGGCTGAGGGTCAGCATGTAAACTGTTCAAAAATCTTTCAGTCACGTCATTGAGGACGGTGACTGAAAGTGAGTATGAGGGAGAGACAGCCGTGTGTGTGTGTGTCTGTGTGTGGGTGGGTGGGTGGGGGAATGGGGGGGGGGGGGGTGAAGGACAGATAATGAGTGATAGGGGGGGGGGGGGGGGGGGGGGGGGGGGGGGGGGGGGGGGGGGGGGGGGGGGGGGGGGGGGGGGGGTTGAAGGACAGATAATGAGTGATAGAGAACAGGAAACTATTTTATGGAGGTGTTTGAAAGGATACTGTAAGAGCCATTTAGCCTTCAGTCTCCCCAGAGAATGCAAATGCTTTTAAAGGAGCATGTGTGAGAGAGATAGAGGGGAGGAGGAGGAGGAGGAGGAGGGAGAAAGTACAGGCAGAGGAAGAAGTGTGTCCTCACTTTCATATCTTTATGTATAAAAATCGCATGGTAAACACTGTGTACAGGAATAATTGCTTTACCGTGAGCCACTCGGCTGGTGCTGTTATTGCTCCTTTTGTACCAGTGGAGCTCAGCTGGAATAAGTGGAATTCATACAACAGAGATTAAACTGGAGAGGAGTGTGTGTGTGTGTGTGTGTGTGTGTGTGTGTGTGTGTGTGTGTGCTGAAACAGTCACATTCTCACATTCTAGGTTACATTTAAGGGTAAAGTTGGGGTTTAGGTTAAGAATATATCTGCAGTGTATAAATTCTGGGGAAATTATTCGAATTTCATCCAATGCAAAACATAATTATCAAGCTGATGTTTTTATTGGATTTTAATGACCTGATTGTCCAGATTGTGGTTTTCATTCTGTGTTTTTATGATTCACATTAGCTTTTACTCCTGAGAACATTTCTTTCTGATTTCCTATCCCTCTTTGCAGGGCCCATAAAGTCACTAGTACAGGGTCAGTTCATTTGTATTGAAGATCATGTGACATTCACACTAGGCTGCCCACAGATGTGTGCCATTACACATTTTCATGCAAATTAACTTATTTCACCTTCACGATGGGCAGATCAAGTACAAATTGCACGTCGCTCCCTAAAGGCAGACTCCCTAAAATAGTGGGTTACATGAATTCGAATGTGATTCATGTGAGAGAGTCTTTGAGCCTCATATAGTCTGTAGCTCAACAGTGGTTTCCTAGAAGTCACCACTTTGTCCTGATTAGGTGGAAGTAAGAGGCTGCAGGGGACACGTATATTTATATATGCTTTAGTAAATGTCACCTTGGATAATCCATGTGGGATTAATGTGGTCTTAATTAGAGTCTCTTTTCTGGGACATGTGTAGTATGTGTGGTTTTGGAGTAAATCAGGAAAAGCCTTAAGAAGCGATCCAGTGTTGCCGCGAGCGATAAAAACCTGGACCAAAATATTTCTCTGACGATGAGTGACGTCAATATTTCTCATGGCAATCAATCAAATTCATCAAAGTCGGTGAAACTGTGAAATCCACCGAGCAGTTACGTGATTTAGAAAACAGGTGGATGAAGATGGTGCTGTGAGGTGACTCAGTCTGCGTTTAGCCACGCCCCCTCGGCTCTGCGTTCTGCTCTATAAATGTTACTGTGATATAAGCCACGGTTACCTCACAGCCACACACACACACACACACACACACACCTCATCACCACAGTTCACTGACCGGATCATCAGTCATGCATTCAGATACATTAAGAGAGCAGCAGCCTCTATGTGGACACAAGGGACTGCATTGTGAATACACCTACCGGCTAAAGTAGCACATTAGCTGGATGGCACATTTAAAAACTGCCACAGGCAAAATGTATATGCTGTAAATGTGTGTGTGTGTGTGTGTGTGTGTGTGTGAGAGAGAGAGAGAGAGGGCTCCTGCCGGCTGCCTGTTTTCATCCACATGGCTGGAGATGAGCCAAAGTGAAGTTTAAACAGAATGAGCTGCACACGAGTTAAAAAGTAAATATTTGTGTAAAGCGTAACCCTCAATTCACTGACTAGTTTGTGTTTGCAAGTATTACAGTTGAGCAGTTGACGCACTGCAAATATTTTTGTTCACTTATCTGTCGAACAGGATATGTGAATGCTCGCCCGTTCATACCACATAACGATTCCTCTATTTCAGACAGTGTGACGTATTTACACATTGGGCCAAATCTGGCCCGCCACATAATTACATGCAGCCTGTGAGATCTGAAAGGTTGTGTGATTTATGTTATAATAACACATAGCTGTGTGTTTACATATATTTTTACATCTAAGCAAACGCATAGACAATAAATGTAACACTGTATCTTGAATACGTGAAAATGAGTTTGATATGCTTGGATTAAGAGTACAGTGTGTGGGTTAGGGTTAGGGTTAAACGAGGTTTAGTGTTCAGGTATGCTTGTTGCAAAGCAAATGATTTTATTTTAAGGGTCATTAACGACCCTGCCTTTGAACCAACCCTTTGAAAATGTGAACAGAGCTAAAGCAAAACCGTTAATGATGTGAAGATTAACATTCATGTTTTCTAGTTGTGGTCATGCTGGGCTTGTTACTTAATATGTAAACATACTGTAGTGCGATTGTGTGTGTGTGTGTGTGTGTGTGTGTGTGTGTGTGTGTGTGTGTGTGTGCATGATAATGTGAAATCATGTGTTTGTGTGTGGATAGATACACATACTTTGAGAGTGTGCTTAATGAATCTTTTGGATGGATGAATGTGTGTGATTGTTAAACATGCATTCATGTGTTCATCCAGCCACCCAGCTCCTCCACTCCTCATGTCAGTGCTTCCTCTGTACTCCTGTTGATCTGAATTATATCACCCAGAGATACCTTTAATTTAAGTGTGTGCTGAAGACACATGACTTTTGAAAATATTTACTAAAACATTGTCGCAAAAAATTGAGAGTGAGAGAGAGAGGGGGGGGGGGGGGGGGGGCAGGGGGGGGGAGGAGGTAGAGCTCAAAGCCAAAGGGTCATGTGTGGAATAGGAATGTGTGCAGAGGCTGATAAAGCATAAAAGAGCCTGATCTGCTGCTGTGCATAAATCAGATCGTTGCTATTTGTGCCCTCAGAGCAAATGTTTGCCTTAATGCTTTGAAATGCCGCAGCATAATTAGCCTGCCTGCATCTGCTCCACTCTGTGGCCCCGGGTCACATCAGGGCCCCTGCCTCTGCCGCGGTCACTGATAAAGTCACGGACGCATTTGAATAATCCCTCAATCGCTTCACTCAGTCGTTTCCTTCCTCCTGCCCTCCCTCCCTCCAACCCTTTCATTTCTTTCTTTCTTCCTTCCTTCCCTCCTTCCTTCCTTCCTCCCTCTAACCTTTCCTTTCTTTCTTTCTTCCTTCCTTCCCTCCTTCCTTCCTTCCTCCCTCTAACCTTTCCTTTCTTCCGCCCTTCAACCGTCTGTTCTCCCTTCAACCTTCTCTTTTCCCTTCTCTTCCAGGCGCCAACTGTCTTTAAAAATCCTTAACCTGCTTTGCATCTTATTATTGATGTTAAATCAGATCAACATAATTCAGCCTGTTACTTTAAATAAAACATTCATGGAGGTGAAGTGAATTTAAAATCACTTTGTTATGATCTCACTTCCATTCTCAATAGAAAGTCGCCTTTTCCCTGAAGCTCTGAAAATATCATTCTCCTTTCTCACAAAGACATTTAAGATCAAACGCTCTAATGAGAAGTCAACACAACTTTTAGTGTGAACGCCGTAACGAGGGGGTAGAGCCGGACGAGCGTATCAGACTTATCCAGAGACGCACATTTCCGGAGAAAGGTTTATCTATCATTTGCCTCCAGGCGGCCAATCCCCCCCCCCTCCCTGTCCCCCCCCTGTCTGAAACCCCC
>JAFBJT010082474.1:97236-108185 GCA_016785325.1 Chascanopsetta lugubris
CTTTCCTCAAATCGTGGCTCGCGCCTGGGAAAATGAAATTTGCATACATCAAAATTCATTTGTCCCGATTTCATACGCGCATTGAAACAGGAGACCAAAAAATTGGATTGATTTACGTGACTTTACGCACGAACGTCATTGGGCTGTGATTTTAGATTAAAAACTGTAGAAACTTTTATACATTTCCGACGACCGTTTAGCGATGTTGCGCCATTGTGCCTTTTACGCACCGGACAGAAACTCCTTTGTTGACTTCTCGCCCCTCCACGAGATGGATCAACTTATACGGGGAAACCACCACCACCTACTACTTCGAACTGAGGGATTCGAACCCATCATGTGTCTCTAAAAGCGATTTAAAAATAAAAAATAAAAAAACAGGATACATCTCTCTTACCTTGCGTTGCCAAAACCACCAGAAGCAGCAGGAAAGTCCGTCTCGCCGCCGGCTGCATGTCTCCCTCCTGTGCCGTTTGGGGATCCTCCCTTCGCCCCTTCTTCTCCCCCTCTCTGTATCTAGTCGATAACCAATGAATAATGCCAGACTGCCACGGAACACGCGTGTCTCTCCCTTGGCACGGTGGTGTCTGGCTGTCCCGGTGCGCTCCCTCCTGATCTGATCCCGAAGTTGCCTCGGCTCGTCTCCTCCCCTCTGAGCGCACAGCTCCTCTATGGCGCATCCACGCGGACCTCACAGTCAGGAAGGAGAGAGAAGCCCCGACACTAAGCAGCACCGGGCTCTGGCAGATGGTATAATGTGGATCAGTGACAGGAACGGAATGTGGATGCATATTAAAGGTGCAGGGAGGTCAAAAAAAAAAAAAAGTGATGACTGTTTGTGATGAAGTCACAGCTGAATACGCCTTACGAGCTTCTTTATAGCAGACTTTATCGTTATCGTAAAGACGTAAAACTCGTTAAATGTCTCCATTATGGGCTATTGTGAAACATGGAGTGGTGCAAACATGGCAGCCTATACAGTGGGTGTACACGCATGGGGCTTAAACGAAACGCATCTGCGTTGCTTATACACTACTGAAGTGGTGTGGCTTCGATTTCTGGCGAAAAAAGTAACTGAACACACTGGATCTTTAAAAGTACACGATTGGTGTTCAACGCTGGTGTTAAACAGCTCGGATATGTTGTGTGTATGTGCGACAACACGCATCTGGCTGTGTTACGTTACATCAGCGCTCGCTTGGCGTCCCTCTGTCAGTTCTCACTTCATAAACCCACCAATGTTCTCGCTGTGTCGCGCATTGTGCAGCCCGAGTGGGCTCACGTTATTTCAGCACCACGGACAGCGCCCGCTGAAACTCGCTGGCGCTGCGTTCTCGCATTTCAGCACCACGGACAGCGCCCGCTGAAACTCGCTGGCGCTGTCCGTGGTGCTGAAATGCGAGAACGCAAGAATGCAGGAGGAATATTGGACACGGTGGTGTTTGCAGCGTGTTTCCTCGCGTGGTCAAAGTAAAAGCGTTGCAATGCATCTCTCCCGGACGCATGCTCCCGTGTCGTGGGGAGACAGTGGGAGGCTGCGGTGTCGTCTCCCAGCCACTAAACCGCAGCACAGCGCTGTGTCTGTGTCCACGGAAACGCGCTGCTCCCGCGATGAGATCCCCCGGTGCTTGTTTAGCAGCCTCCGGATCGCGCTGATGAAGTTTAATTTTAGCCCGTCATTTTCTGTGCGCTTGGTTTGACGTCATCAAGCCAAGTAATTAGGAAGGGAGAGAATTAGACAGAGAGAAAGAGAGAGAGAGGGGGGGGGGGAGAGAGAGAGAGTTAGTCTCCATTCAAAACTACTAATGCATGTACTTAACTCAAATACTGAATGCTGGTAAATGGTACTGTAGCTGCTTAAGGGTACATTTTGGTTTCACAGCAGTTTTTAATCACCCTAATGTTTTCACATTATTGTTTGCATGGCCCCATAATGAGCCCTGAATATTTCTAATCTAATTTGTTTTTGTTTTTGCTAAAAACCTTTTGAGATGTACCGGTGCCTAGTTTCTCCTATATGCTCCGTCCCTTTAAAAAGAACAATATTAAAAACTACAATATTAAATATTAAATATTAAAAAGAACAATATTACAGGCAAATATCTATCAACAGCAGCAGGGCAGCAATTTGTATAATAAACGTTTTGAAAAGTCCTGTAAACACAATAAACTTACAGTGCAACACACAAATATCCATTTGATACAGATCAATAATTACAATCTAAAAATATGATTAATGGATATGATATAATTCATGATGTGTTTTTATTTTTCCCATGTGAAGCCATTTTGCTCCTGTATTAAAATTGTTTCTCAATTGTTTGTAATATATTATATTAATATAGTACTTTCTCTAAATCTGTAGATTTTTGTGAGTCAACAGCACTTTTTAAATTCTGTTTCTTATCTTATCTTATCTTTTCTCTTATCTTATCTCTTATCTTATCTTATCTTAAATCCGTGTGTATCAGTAGGTAGACATGAATAATCATGGCAGAGATGCATACATATATATAATACATATACATGTATATCTGTAGCCATAATAATATAAAGCATATGTTTGAGTGGAGATGAAATCACATGCTCAGCTATTCACAAAATTATCGGAAGCAGCAGGATCTAAAGAGGAGGTAATGTTGAAATATTTCCAAAGAGAAATCAGTTTTATTCTAAAATTCACTTTGATTCAATTATGTTCAAATAGCGCAACAAAAAACATTCGCCAATTTTTCAGTATATGCAAATAAGTGATTTATTATTCAATCGAATTTGATCTGTAGTCATTCTACATGGGCAGTTGAAAGCCTTTCAGCACCACCCTATCATTGACACACATTGTTCCTCATTCAAAATCATGTGATTATATTTAGTTTCATTGAATAGTATCTTTATTTTCTGCATGTAATTAGCATGATAATGAAAACCCATCATAATGAGACCGGAGGAAACAATTACTAAGCCAACAGTGATGACCTGTGAATAAAGCCTTGTAATATTTAAGTGAGGCAGATAGACTGGTGGGCTTTTCTGCCTCCAGTGACTCCAGATGTGGCATATGGGATATAAATACTGTAAATATATAGGCCTGTGTGTGTACACTGGTGTGTGCATGCGCAGTTTATGTCACAACTCCCCTTTTACCTCCGGGCTGTCTCACCCAGGATAAACACAATCCACCCTCACAACAATGTCTCAGAGTTGTCACAACAAACACTGTCGTTTCATTTCAGCTTCAAAATATTGTGAATTTCTTCTTCTGTGGTCTTCAACTGTGAGAGGAGGTTTGTCTGCACAGACAATCACAGCCTGAAGTGACAGATGAGGAAAAGCCAGATCAGCACAACAACCTGGATAATGTGGTTTCGCTGTTGCCGGGGCCCTGGTCTGACAAGCGGTGAGGTCAGTGTGTGGCGTCATGACACACTCTTCTTCACCAGTTTCATTAGTGAAGCGGTTGAGAGGAGGAACTAGGTGGGAATAAATGTTTCTGCCAGGATTGTTTAAGGTGATGCACCGCAGCCTGTCCCTGCCGCTTTTCCCTGGGCCATGTTTAATTCATGTTTTTGGTTTTTTTTGTAAAAGCTGGAAGCAACGAGTCCAAAAGCCATTTGTGTCATCTTCTTCTCTCTCCTCGTATTCATCACCCCCCCCCCCCCCAAAAAAAATCCACCAACTTTCTTTATCAATAACTTTTGGTCCTGCTTGTGTTTAACTTTGATCCTTTGCTTCCTCCTCTTGTGCTTTCAGACGGAGCAGGGTTCCCCCACTGCACCTGCTCTCATCTATACAATGCACACTGGTGAACGACTCGCTGCCCTAAGTGAAACACAACATATAAAAATATCTATCTCCCTCGCTAGAACTTTTAGACCATCCTGAATTATTCACATCCACATATCTGCACCACATCCCCTGACCCTGATGGAAGTGCTTTTATTTTCAACCCCCAGTAATGAAATCTGGAGGGCCCTCTTTTTTCCCCTTCTTCTTCTCACTGGTATGATTGTCTGACAGAGGAAGGGTTTAATGGAGCGGAGGTGATCCGAGGCCTCTGGAAGCTTCCACGAGGCAGGGATGTGGATATCATGCCGTCTTCGTAGGGCGAGGAGCGGAACAGCACTATGGTCTGGTCGAGGAAGGAGGTCAGGGTTCCCATATTGACGGAGCAGAGTGGACGATCTTTAGAGGTTCACTGCTGCGGCAAATCACATCAGTCACACTCTCAGGTGTTGAAAGCTTGAAAGTGGCTGCAATCGGACGCAGTGTGATGAAGTTTATTTCAGTGACTCAACATTTCAGTTTGATCAAATCATGTTTTAAAGGTCCTTTTGTGTAAGAATCAGGTTAAACTGTCCACACTTTAATAGTATAGGAATCCAAAATAACTGAATCATCTGAATTTTCAGATTGTTGTTTTAATTGCCCTGAAATAAACGATTTATATCTTACTATTTATTTGCTATGTCAGGGCAGGTCAGGATTACTTATCTAAATTGAGCTGTATTCAGCCCCTGAACCCAAATAAGTCTGGTCTGTGCTTCAGAAGTCCACTCGGAGAGTTGCCTTTAAACTGGATGTTTGGCTCATTGAAATATAATAGGCTATAAACAAGAGTTAGTAATATTATGTAAACACTCCCCCGTATGTGACACGCCTCCTTCATCTGTCCTTGAACGTGGCATGAATACTTCTCACTCTGAGAATTATGGGACAGTGTGGGGTCACATGAAAACTCGTGTGTGTGATCGATCTCGCAGTTTAACAAAGTGTGATGAAGCTGTCGGTCAAAATTCCGACAGGAAGACTAGATTCGTGCTTCCCACCCTCTTTGTTCATCCACTCTCGCCCTGGCGCACCGGCCCTGAGCCAATCACTTGTCAGCTGTCAAAGTCTCAAATGTTCTCCCTCCCTCCTTCCTGTCGCTCAGCTGTCAGCTTGCTGCGCTGATGAAAGTCCCACCTCCAACCCTGAACCTGCTCATCTCCCCGCTCCTCTTCCCTCAGCCATCCATCGATAAGCCCTTCATCGTCAGACGTCTCCTCTTTGTTCTCCGTTCCTCGTCGTCATCACCTCCAGCGGGGTCCCGAGGTAAGTCTCTCTCGTGAGGTCCTGCGCGCAGTTCCAATTCCACCTGAGAACCTTTTCCGGTGCAACAGGTTATTGAGGTGGGTGTAGGTCAGTGGGAGAGAAGGGGCCTTGAACGCATGATGTCATTGGTTCAATTCCCAGCCGTTCCATCCACGCTCAGATGTCCGTTGCTTTGAAAAGCGTCTGCTAAAATGAACTGGTATAAATTGTAGCTTGTCCATGCTGAGTTTGTCTTTGATGATGAAAACATAAACCCTGATTCTGATTATTATAGTAGTACATATACTAGATGCATTTCATAAGCTTTTTTTCCCCAAAGTTTTTCAGCCACTGTAATTGGATTCAGTGACACCTACAGGCTACTGATAGATGTAATAACAAGATACACACATTCTGAACACATATAACATATAACCGCTGCAATGAGGCAGTGAGGGGGATGTAATCGTCCTAGAGTTTTTGTATGAACTCTGGTTGAACCCTCTTGGTATTGTCAGGAGACGACATGATTGATTTGTAGGCCAGTGATTTTCAACTGGTGGATCCCAACCCAAATGTGGGTCGTGGAACCGTTTGCAGTGGGCGTGGGCCTTTGGCGGGAAAAGTTAGCAAGAAAAAATCCTGTGCTTTTCGTTCTATTCACGCTCCTTTACAGCAGGTGTCGATGCCCTTTAATGCCAATAGACACCTGCCATTTCACAAAAAATTGCAATGTTTGTCTTCATATGCTAATCGTTGATAGCGCACCCCCATTTTAGCACAGGATTGCCTGCTCAAGCGCAGGTTAACCACAGACAGAACGTCATCCCACTGCTGCTGCTTCAGTCTGTGCAGATGTGCAGACCCAGACCTCTCTCCTCTGCTCTGACAGACCAGCCTCTCCATGAGCGTCTGCTGCTTTTATGGCAGTGACCACAAATCAGCCAGGACTGAAATCTTAAAGGGCTGTATAGAAGATGGACTATAGAAGAGGGATTTATGGGCAGCTGCTGTGACCCTGGCCTGTTGTCCATTGACAGTTATTCTTCCTGCATGCTGCTGACATCAGTCTGGCTGAGGTCAGCATAATGGAGGAAACACATATTTCAGAAACGGTTTCTTTGGCATTTATCTGAAGTTGCTGTATTCAAATGACGTAAAGTCAATGAGCCACAACGACAAGGACTAAATTAAGTCCTCTGCCGTGTGTAAGGTGACAAGACTCACCTCTCGTGACGGAATAAATAAACAGATAAGCAGACAGTCTTAGGGGCATTGGTACGAGACGTTCTCCAACTTCCCCTGTTGTGTCTATCGGCCTTCGGTCAGCTATTATGTCAAAAGTCCCGGGAACATGTCATTGGTGTGACATCTGCAAACAAACGCCTGGTGACTGTCGTTCTCACACGTGTTCACTGGCTCACGCTGGAAACGAGTCCGAGCGACTGCCGCGTTCCAGCACGGGTTCGCTGAGGCTCGCTGCCACTTCAGTCATGAGGACTCCACCAGTTTATGAGCTGCAGCGGTGGCTTCCCTCCAGTCTGGACTGTGTGTGTGTGTGTGTGTGTGTGTGTGTGTGTGTGTGCGTGCGTGCGTGCGTGCGTGCATGTGTGTGTACGCGTGTAACCTCACTGCCACAGGTGGCACCATAAACAAACACCAAACAAACCACCCAAACACTTCTTTAAAGGTGCCGTGTGTGAATTCACGACTCCCCTCGAGATGATCAGCTTAAAGCACACGCATACAGATGAACGCAGGTGGACGCAGACACACGCGCACGCCCACACAAACACATCTGCTCGTTTGTCGGATCAAGCGATGAACTAATGCGATTGACTCCGCTCCCCGAGACCTTGTATCTCCTCAGCTCTCCAGTGTGAGTGTGCCGTCTTGTAGCTGAGACCTACACAGGGATGATTTGACCACAGAGACAAAACTGAATATGTTAGTTCTCAAATCTAAAGTCTCCTGGGATTTTAAATGACATATGGTCTTGTACACGTCCCTCATTCCAACGGATTGAGTTTGGGATTCCATTGAGATTCACCGGCCGACTGCTCGCTGACGTATTAGATGAGCGAAAAACAGCCACTCAGTGCATGACATCGTGCATGTAGACATGGTGGAGATCATGTGCTGAAATACAAACTGATCATCAGCATGGGCAAGTGGTGGTTCGAGGATGGTGGCACGGAAGCAAGCAGGAGTGTTTTATGAATTCCTAGAATTGCTGGGATCATCGCAAACAGACATCCCGTGGCTCTACGTTGACCGGTCTGGTTGGCGAAATCCAGTCGGAGGCAGTTCTTTTGACGCCAGAGGCGAGAGAGGAATATCCTGGTCACAGCAGAGGTAGATGCTTCACCTGTCGGCAAAGATCTCAGAAGAACGCATGATGATGTCGTGTCAACACGAGCCAAACTCTCCCCAGCCCTTTGAGGCAGCTCTGCGGGTAAAATGGAATCCGAGGCGTACCTAATTAAGTGGCCGGCGAAAGTGTAAATCACGGAGTGAGTGCGCCGCCACGCTGACACTGATAGCAATGAATATGAAATAACGGTGGCGGCTCAGCAGGCAAACGCCGACTGCTACATCTTGTGATAGTAAGAGCAGGAGTTTCTGACACTGGAGCTGAAGGCAAAGGAAAACACTTCAACATGCTCCAAACCTCTGTTAGTGCATCATAAGTGCCGTCTGAGAGCATCGCTCTCATTACTGTCGGCGGAGCGCGCCATCTTTTATTCATTGCTGAGAGCAGCAGAGGGGAGTATAATTAGACCCCAAATGCGCTGTCAACACTGGGGATGTTTTTGCGCAGGGTGGGTTTTTGGAAATTAAGTGAAAAGCCAAATTTAAAAGTTCACTTCAGAGAATTGTGCATCGATGCTGTGCCAACGCAGGATATGCAAAGTTTGCTCTGATATTTGTGGATGGGAGAGAAGAAAGGCTTATTTCATGTTTCATTTATTTTTTTCAGTGCCGTGACTTTGTGCCGGTGTCCATTTTGGTCATCTCAACACACACACACACACACACACACACACACGAGATGACGCAAAGTGCGTTCATCTAGTGTGTGCTTCTGAAAGTGGGTTATCCGGCTGGACTCAAGCCATCATGGTGCACAGGTGATATCTGCAGGAGCCACAAAGACACAGTGAGAGTGTGTGAGAGTGTGTGAGAGTGTGTGAGAGTGTGTGAGAGTGTGTGAGAGTGTGTGAGAGTGTGTGATTGTGTGAGAGTGTGTGAGTGTGTGTGAGAGTGCAGGGTCATCGGGGGGGAGAAGCCTCTTCATGCTGGATGTTTCTCCCTCTGCTGGCAGAACACATTTTGCTTCTGTCGTCTGTTTCCCATGAGCTCTGTGGTCAGTTGACCCGTGTTTACAGGATCCAGTCAAAGCTGTTTGAGCGAGTTCACTTAAAGGTGCAGTGTGTAGGATTCCTGTCATTTTTCTCACTTCGATTGGTAGAATTATACATCTCAAAACAACTACAGACTGACATTTTCATAATTTCCTAAATGCATTTTGCTCCCCATCACCCTCACGAGAGCCCGTGAATGTATGTTTACATGAGGAGCGGGTCCTCTCTACGGGGGTCGCCATGTTTTTACAGTAGCCCAGAGTGGACGTACTAAACATCTTTTGAGTATTAATGACAAATGAAGTCGACCATAGGTTCTCCTGCATGTTCAGAAGGGTGAGGCTGAGGTGATGGATACAACATGCAACTTCACCACTAGATGTCGCCCGCAGGTGTGGGCGCTCAGACGCTAGTATCTGGCACACAGCTCGTCCCATCTTCGAGGCTATTTGGGCGTGGAGCGTGAAAAAGGACTGATAATTGGGTTTGTCACCAGTTTATTTTTAGGTCCCATTCCTCCATGTGCAATTGACTGAAGACGGGGGAGGACGGGGGGAGCCCGAGTGCACAAATAGGGCGAGGAGGGAATAGCAGGGAGGACGTGGAGAAAAGGGAAAGGGAGAGGAAAGGAATGCAGGGTAATAAAAGTAAGGGGGGCTGCTGGGGCTGACAGACCCCAGGTTATTTAGGAGAGCGACCTGAGGAAGCGTCAGCAGAACCTGCTGCCAGATTCCCCTCCTCGGCGTGGACGTGCTGAATGTCTGTCAGTCGTTGTGTGGTTTGAGGCATCAATTCACGTTCATGTCAGTGAGCGAAGGAAAGTGTTGACAGGGAGAGCTGTTTCATGAGTTTGTGTTTGGTGGCGCTGTTACAATTCCTATAGCAGTGTATATAAGCATTATATGTTGTCATTTAATGGTTGGGCTCCTGAAGTCGGGGTTGGAACCCATCGGGGGATCGAAAGATGATTTTCAGAATGCGTTGTTTCTTCTTTCAGGAACTTTCTGAAGTTTGTCTCTGTCTTAAAGGGTTAAGGAGATACGGCCGTCTGAAAAATACATGAGCATTTGGATTCAGGGCTTTTTTTGCTCCAGACACCGATATGAAGCATGAATCTTGTAGTAGTGTGAAGTTTGTCTCTCTCCCAAACGGTTGAGGAGATATGAATAAAACAATCTAAAAAATAATGAGAAATTCGATTTAGGTCTTTTTTTTTCTGTGTTCGAACAGCTCTGACTTGTGAATGCTTTTTCGTATTTTGTAGTTTTAAGAATTTCATTTGTTAAAAATTGATAGAGTTAGTGGCTTGTAAAACTTGAACATGATCATTTCCCATGAAATGTTGGATTTGAAAATGACATAATCGCAGAAATGAAGAGAAATAAAGTGTTGTACACTCAAACGTGAACATTTCCTACTTTGTTAAATTACTGCCAATGACTCTTAATAATTATTTCTTCTTATCAAAGTTAATCCGTGCAATTTTGGTATTTCAGAAGTGTGCGTCGAAGTGCTGGCCCTTCGGATTAATCGGTACCTTTGAAGTAACTTGTGGTTTCTAAAAGGTTAGAGCTGTACTATAGTCAATGGTCCACAATATCTGTGAAATGTATTATTGTTAGGGGTCCAAAATAAAAAAAAAGAGACAAATATCATACTACAGTGAGGTTTCCAAAATCTGAAAAAGAAATAATACTATAATAAGGGGACTGTCTGAAGTCAGACTCGTTTCCACAACGCTGAAAAACTGCCCAAACGAACCTTTGCTTCCCTGCGCCGCCTGAACCTCCCTTGCTTAACTCTCTGCCACACTCGCTGCCCATGTTCTCCTCCCCCTCCTCTTCCCTCCCTTCCCTCTGCTCTCACACCCCCTTCCATCTGCCATCATGCCCGTTGCCCCGTACCTTCACCTGCCGCAGCCCTCAACCATTATTCACCCCACCAAACAGCCACCCTCTGAATGTGGGGGTAACACTGTCTCACGAGAACACGAGAAAAGGGCCGGTTTTTACCCCTTTTCACCAACAGAGGGTTTAACTGCCCTCTCTGACACATAGCCATAATCCCTCATGTCTGAGAAACCCCTGAGCTGAACTCTGCAACAACCCCCACAAACTGCTTTACACACACACACACACACACACACACACACACGATGGAATAACGTAAATACGGATTGATCAGATTAGGTTGTGCAAACATATGGTAACATATCATCAAATCACTTATGTTGCACAAACAGACAGGTTATGTGAAGACATGCTGACCAAAGACAATGTGGTGATGATGCAAGAGCACAGGAGGTGGACCGGCCGCAGGGCCAAAGCTCGGGGGCTCCGATGGCCGTGGCGCTTTACACCTGTTACCCTCTGCGTTTGCGTGTTTACCCATTTAGCCGCTCGGTGCGTTTGTGTGTGTAAACACGAAACACGACGTACCGTTTGTTGCAGCCTGTACCCTGCAGGAAGACACTGTTGTCCTCTCACACCGCGGAGTTTAATAAGCTTCAATAAG
>JAFBJT010082474.1:111879-122428 GCA_016785325.1 Chascanopsetta lugubris
GACGGCTCTCTCTCTCTCTCTCTCTCTCACACACACACACACACACACACACACAAAAGAAGTATTTATATTCAAGTTGTACATGCAGCATCCTTGGACAACATCTGATACATTGATGCACTTACTTGTGCATTTACTTCCTCATGCATCCGTACATGGATGAAGCACATGGAGAAGTCACTGCCCCACACGCGCAGCATTCCAAGTGTCTCTGACAGCTACACGGACCATTCAAATCTACTGTACCACACATTCAAACCACATTTTGGTTGAAGCAGAACCTCAGAATCTGTATTCCTACATAATGACGCGACTTCTATACCCACAATACTAAAAATAAGAGAACTTGTTTTGTTTGCAGTGAAACATCGTGCAAGGTCTTACTGCATATGCTCACTATATATTTTTCATATTCTTAATAACATCCGGGGTAAAACAAAATAAAAGAATACATCACGTTTTTATTTCTAATTACAAATAATGGTATTTAGAACATACTCATTTGAAACTCTGCCTTACAGGTGCAGTGTGAAATAGTTCACACCAGAAAAAGTTCTGGTGGAGAGGTTGTATTTTGTGTCCATCACCTCGAGGTCAATACATACACAGAATGAGGTGATGCTGTTCTTGCAGCCCTGGTTTGGGGAGTTCTTGGAGCTTGTTCTTGACACATCATCTGGGCAGACCTTTGTTCTTGTTCTTGTGTCAGACAGACGTTGTGTTAATGGTCAGACATTTGTTCTGCACTTCACAAGTATTTGTGAAGTATGAAATGTTCTGGCCGGCAAGAACTTTGCTCTTGTTCTGTGCAGCCCTGGGAGCAGGAACAAAGTTCTCTGTTCTTGCAGAGTATGTATTGAGATTCACCCTCTCCCTTCTGAGAATGCAGGAGAACCAATGGCTTCAGTTGTCATTCAAACTCAAAATATGTTCAGTGCGTCCACTCTGGGCTACTGTAAAAACATGGCGGTCCCCGTAGAGAGGGCCCGCTCCTCATGTAAATTTACATTTAGGGGCTCATTTAAGGGTAATGGGAATAAATAAACCGCTTAGGTGATTATGAATTCTTATTTATTCGATTTCATTCTATTTAAGAACTTTATTTTACCAGGAACCTGGTTAAATAAGGTTCCTGGTTAATGAGGAACCTCTTTTTTCAAGGGAGTCCTGGGCAAGATAGGCAGCAGCAAATACAAAACTCAAAGTTACAAGTAACACAGTTAAAGCTCAAACAAAAGACAATTTAGAATGAAATTAAATAATAAAATAGAATTTACGTGACAATTATAAAAATCAAGTGCATGCTGAGGAGCCGGCCTCAAGAGGTCTCAATTTTGTTGGACAAATGCCATTTGACCTAATTCAGTCCGGGCATACGGAGCAGAAAGTGAGAAATAATTCTGTGAGCAAACAGAGAACAGATCAGTTCTTCTCTGTGCATTTAAGGTGGAGATGTGGGAAAGCAGTGGCCCCGTTACAGTTTGTAACAAACGTAGGTGCAGCGTGATCAACAGTGTCAACCGTACGGAGGCATCGAGCAGACGCATCCATATTTAAAATATCTCAGCTCTGACAAAAAGGTTGCACGGACAGAAAATGTCAGTATGTAACTGTTTTGTTATACTTGGCGACAAAAATGACCAAAATCGTACAAACTGCACCTTTAAATCACTAATTATGCGCAGTTTGTGTATATGTGGGACTTAACCTCCTCCTCACACTGTTCAACCATCAAGGGGAACAAACAGTGATCGACTGATGCTGTAAATGTAGTTGGTAGCGTTTGGTGTCATTGCGCCATGTTGTAAAACCACAGATTTCCTTTCAACGTGTATTTTCCGACTCCATCGTTTGATCAGCGACGTAAGGTCACGTCGCTCAGAGTGAAACTAGAGCATCGTTCTCTGGGTTTCTAAGTCAACTCCACTCCTCCCCACAACTTTTACCTCGGGTAAAGGTTTTTAGAAATAAAAAAAACATCGATGGTGTTTGTGCTCTGAAAATACTTGTACGTAAAAGCAGATGGGCTCTTTGAATAATTCACCGAAGGCTATTTTATGCTTCCCGTCGAGAAATCACCGTCCTGAAACACTTTTCCCTGAAAGAGGGGGAGAACCTGACCTCGTGTTTCATGGACTGCTGACTTTTCCATCACGTACTCACGGGACATGGTTTTTCAGCTCTGCCTTGTTGAGCCTTTAACGAAACAACCACCAACAAGGCGAAAAGCAAAATCAGTGCGTTCATCATCTCCGCTGCCTGACTGACAAAGATCGGGAATGACAGGCGACAGAGTGAAGCATCGTCATCCTGCAGCCTCCATCAACACAACGATCTCCTCGAGTCCCCGTGTGAATTATTGACATGATGTAATACAGCAGGAAGGCGCCGCAGCACTTCTCTCTGTTGTTGTGAGTGCTCGTATTTCCCCGCAGCTTTGGCAGCGTCCCTCCACGTCAACCTCATCACTGACTGAGGCCGTCGTTGCGACATGGAGATGAAATACACACAACGGTACCGTCACATCGGCACGGCACCAATATCGACATCGCGCACGGGGCCACCGGATCACTTTTTCTTGCTCAGTAGATACAGTGGGTTGTCCACGCGCCAGAATGTCGGACGTTTGATCCCCGTCTCTTCATTGCATACGTCCAATTGTCCTGAAAGGTGCGTTGTGTACGATTTGGTGACCTCTGGAGGTGAAGTCACGTGTTGTATCCTTCACCTCACCCTCACCCTTCCGAACATGCAGGAGAACCTATGGGAGACTTCAGCTGTCATTAAAACTCAAAAGATGTTTAGTATGTCCACTCTGGGCTACTGTAAAAACATGGCATCAACACAAATACTGAAATATTGTAAATTCTACAGATTCAAATTGACGTGATTTTCACCTATATTTTACATACTGCACCTTTAACCTTGCCCCCCCCACCCCCTTTACAGAATGTGTCCGAGGGGTCTCAAACCACTCCTCTATAGCGAGAACACTATTTCACAGGCTGTGGTCTTCAGCACCACCCCCCATGTTGAGCCACCAGGTCCAACTGCTGTGATTAAGGCTCTAAGTGGTGAGGGTTCACCTCCAGTGTCTCACGTCTCCCCTGGTGTTGGACTACTCCAGACTGGAAGCAGCAAGGTGCCGCCAAAAAAAACAAACGTCTCCGCTCGCTGATCACAGAAAAACATACGAGTCGCGTGGCACAGCGGGGGGGCGAGGCGGCGCTAGATGTTTAAAAAAAAAAAAACACCACGTACGCCGCCGTCGGTTTGTTTGACAGTGTAGCGACATAACGGAGAGAGCGGGTCTGACTTATTCATACCGTCACTTTTACATAACCAATCATTTAGGGCTGTGGAGACACAAAGCTTGAGGGGTCCTCTCGCGGGGACGGATGGGATGGATGCGTGACTGGATGTTTGTTCTCTTCGCTCCCGCGGTAAAGCGTGACAGTGCCAGACACATGCTCCCAAACACACACTTTGCTGCAAACACGCGATTCGGCCCGCGTGGCTTTCGGTAGATTAACTTCATTTACAGTCAACTCGTTTATTGTTCACCGTTCGTGATCACGCTGGACCGAAAACATACCGCGACGAGGAGCGACGGACAAACGCCGAGCCGTTGTTTACTTGCGGCATTTCCGCGCGGTTGAGCGGCTCATGCCCTCTCTCCGGTCGGAGCAGCGGCGGCCCTGCGCGTGCGGAACACAAGAATACGTCCTGTTGGGTGTGAATGACACGCGCTCTCGCTCTCACCTCCCGCGTCTCTCTGCAGGCAGCAGGGCCGAGAACGCGGAGGAGCGGCTGGTGAACTACCTGCTGGGACCCGAGCGCTACAACAAGCTGATCAGACCGGCGGTCAATAAGAGTCAGCAGGTCACCATCTCCATCCAGGTGTCTCTGTCGCAGCTCATCAGTGTGGTGAGTGGATTTACACACACAAACGCATCAATGGGGGAAAACTGATGAACGCCTTCTGGGGCCATGGACACGGGGAGAAGGAATTAGAGGGAATATCCTCCATCGAAGGCGCAGCGTTTTGGGTGAGGTCGCACGTTGCCAATGAGCGCGTCTCACCTCGCCCTTTGCTTCGAGGCACGGAGGGAGGAGAGCCTGTTTCGGCCTCCAGGGTATTTAGTTTGTCCATTCTAGGCGACTGTAAAAACATTGTGGTACAACATGGCCGCCTATACTGAGATGATGTTCTCCCAATGTAACACAAGAGGCTTGTAGTAATCTGGGTCACAGGGTATTTCTACCAGTTCACATGGGGCCGTTGCGAGTATCGGTGTCGGGGCCAGTGACACTGCTGCAGGGTCCCGAGCGGGAATCGAACCAGTGACTTTTGACTCCAAAAGCAACTTCTCTAGCCACCGACCCACTGCCGCTCCCAACATCTACATCAACATGTATATTGCATTTGTCTCAATAGAAATAAGCTGGTGACCTGTGTTAATATAGTTCTTTGTCAGGTGATCCCTCGATGCACTTTACAGCACACAAACATTCGCACTGCGCATCCACTTGCAGCACTTTCTGTCTTTGAGTCCATGGGACAATGTGCAGTTCAGTTTCTTGCCCGAGAACGAGGGGGAAAAAGACAGTCATCGAACCCCCGACCCTCCGGTCGGGGGAAAAGCTCCTCTAACCTCTCAGCCACAGATGTCCCCTCAGCGGTAGAACGTGGTACAAACAAAGTATGGATAGATGAGGTAATGGGTTTTGGAGATGAATACAGTTTGAATGAGAAGACTTAAATTACAAGTTTGCAAAGTCTGAATTTAAAGTTAGTGCGAGTAAGGTAGCTTTTGTTTTGTTTTTTTTGTTTTGTCAACTGGATCAAACATTTAAACCTCACTAGATGCATGAGTGGACTTTGAGAGTACACAGGCATTACGTCAGAGGTAGATGTGGAATCTCTTTAGGTCACAGTGGGTACTTCCAAAAAACTTAACTTGAAACTACTGCACTTACCCCTGACTAGGAAAAGCACTTATAATGACATTTACAGCAATTAAAGTTCATTGTTGTTATGGCCTTGAGAAACTTTGACTCCATCCGTGAGCACAGGCTGTGATTTCTACTTCAACTCTCATAACTGCCTCTTCACTCGCCACTTAGCCTGATCTCCTTTTTAAAAAACGGCTTCATAAAAATCTAAACGGCACTGGACACATTTTGTAATGGGATGTGTCAGAATAAAAGCTTCAGAGTATGATGTCATTGGGTTAGAGGACACTGGCTCACAGTGGAGTGTGACTCTGAATGACTCTGAATCTGTTTCCCAGTGACAGACACACATGACCTGAAGAGTGCATGTTGGGGAGAAAACTGGCTTCACCTCATTTTCAGGACATGTCATTTGGAGAGTGGATGGAGAGATGATTTTTAAGACAGCTAATCCATCCCTGGATTATCTGGAAAATGGTGTTTGGAAAATTGACCTTAGTGCGTGAGCCACACGTTCTGAACAAGCCCAGGTTCATTGACAACAGGCAAGAGCATGTGTAAACAAGATGTAAACAAGACATTGAGAGGTCCATCACATTCTGCTCCCTGATGGCTCTATTTGTTAGCATTTGGAGTGAGGTAAACATTTTAACACAAAGGAAAATGCAGTCATTTTTTTTTTTTTCTCATTGACATAAATTGGAGCCACAATCAAATCTAGATAATATAATGGTAGCGGATAGAATGTATTGTATTCTCGATGTCCCATCCCTCACCAGAAGCAAGGCCTCTGAGTTGAGTGCACTATAGTTGCACCTCATCCTGCCAAACAGATACTTTTTTAGATCCGGGCCACTTATCATTTAGAACACTATCGGCTTTAGTTTGCCCACTCTAAAAATGGTGGTGCAACATGGCACTTTGCGTAATGACAGACCTACTGCAAATGTAAATATAGAGGGTTCATTTTGAAGTCATACATTTTAGTCATTATACAAATAGAACTTAAGTGCAATTTGTTTATTTTCCCTTTTTACCAGTTGAGAAAGAAACGCTAGATTTTGCCATCCAAGTGCCATGGAGACGCATTTCCCTGGACTCATATTTCGAGTGTATTTCTGTCCGTTACCTTTGATCACACGTGTCTACGCGTAAGAAAGATCTCCTGCAAATCTGCTGTGGATTAAATGTCCTTTTGTGACATTTATGAGGTTTCAGTCGCGAGTGCCCAAAACCGTTTGTGCTTCTGTGTCCACTCCCCAAAGGTTTGCTTTGATATTTCAGTGTGACCTTCTTCTAAAACACACCACCTGCAGACGATAACACAGATATGTGTATTATCACAAAGAGATGGACATGTTGTGCCAAACTGACTGATGTCTCCTTGCAGAATGAGAGGGAGCAGATCATGACCACCAACCTATGGCTGTGTCAGGTACAGTGCCACATCGGTCACTGCTGAGCACACACACACACACACACACACACACACAGGGTTAGGGTGTGTGTATCAGTAATGAATGCTCTCTCTCTCTCTCTCTCTCTCTCTCTCTCTGCAGGAATGGAACGACTACAGGCTTAGATGGGACCCAGATAAATATGAGGGCATCAAGAAACTACGAATTCCATCCAAACTCATCTGGCTCCCGGATATAGTTCTCTACAACAAGTTAGTGCACGCGTGACCTCCCATGCAGAGGAAAGCAAACTGTCTGTACTTCATTGACAGTTCAATGTTTCATTTCATTCATCTAATTGAAATACTTACGTAAGGAATGTATGTTTGACACCTCTGACCTACATTTGATGTGGAGAGTAGAAGATCAATGTGTTGATTGAACTGATGAGCCACAGTGAAAACACACAAAAAATCAAGGTTACCGTTTTGCAATGGCAAACTGAGACAACCTCAGCTATTGTTGTTGTGAGGTTGTCTCAGTTTGACAATAACCTGCCTCTTTCAGCACGATCCCGGACCATCACTGCCCAAATACGAAGACATTGTCCCATATTCCTCAGATCTCAGTTTACCTTTAGGATTTGTTGGAGAAGGAAGTCTCATCAGTTGAAGTCCAACATCTTTTATTCACTTGAAAGTTTCATCACGTGTACGCTTTCTCGCCTCTAGTCCACAATAGCTCAGAGGCTATATAACTATTTTCAGTATTTATATGCTAATAAATAGAATATATTTAAGACACTGCGCCCCACATTGTCCCGTGCATTCATACATACAAAGTGTAGCACATAGAGGCACAGAATGACGGTTTGTGACTGGGTGAATGTAAACAGCTGTGAAGAGCAGAGGGGGGTCATCAAGACCTGATAAAGTGCTTTAAATACAGACCATTTGCCACGTGACTATCTCCGGTGCAGTGTGTGAGATTTGGTGACATCTAGAGGTGAAGTTGCATGTTGTATCCATCACCTCACCTTCACCCTTCTGAACATGCAGGAGAACCTTCGATAGACTTCAGCTGGCATTAAAACTCAAAAGATGTTTAGTTTGTCCACTCTGGGCTACTGTACAAACATGGCGGCTCCCATAGAGAGGACCCGTTAATGGGCTCATATAAGTGTAATGGGGGGGGAGGCGGCGCGGGGACACATTGAGGTGATGATGAATTCACGAACATGTCAGTATGTCATTGTTTTGTGATATTTTACAAAGTGACTCAAATGAGCCAAATCTCACACACTGCACCTTTAAGTCGGGCAAAGTAAACGAAGGCTTCCCCTGACTCTCACTGCCTCACGTCTGTCACAGTGCCGATGGCGTCTACGAGGTCTCCTTCTACTGCAACGTCGTCCTCTCGAACACCGGGGACATTTTCTGGCTCCCGCCCGCCATCTACAAATCGGCCTGCGCCATCGAGGTGCAGAACTTCCCCTTCGACCAGCAGAACTGCACCCTCAAGTTCCGCTCCTGGACCTACGACCACACGGAGATGGACTTGATCCTCACCAGCGACTTCGCCAGTCGAGACGACTTCACGCCCAGCGGCGAGTGGGACATCGTGTCGCTGCCGGCGCGCAAAAACGAAGACCCCAACGACATCACGTACCTGGACATCACCTACGACTTTGTCATCAAGAGGAAGCCGCTCTTCTACACCATCAATCTCATCATCCCCTGCGTGCTGATCACCTCGCTGGCCATCCTGGTTTTCTACCTGCCCTCTGACTGTGGAGAGAAGATGACGCTGTGCATCTCCGTGTTGCTGGCCCTCACTGTGTTTCTGCTGCTGATCTCCAAGATAGTGCCGCCCACCTCCCTGGCAGTGCCACTCATTGGTCAGTGTTGTTATAATGCTGTGTTGGGATTTTACACCACAGCAAATTCCTGGCATGTGAAAACAGCTTGGCGAATAAAGAGATTCTGATTCTCTTGTTGGAGAATCAATAGTCAAGTGCAAAAGCACTGGATGTGGGATACACCTGTAAGTCCTTGTACAGCGTGTGCAGAGACTGCGAATGTTACTGCCCAATACACAACATGATAAATGCGGCCTTTCATCAAGCGGATCAAGGTGAAGGTCGCTGTTGTGCAGAGGTTTATTTGTGGATGCAAAGTCAGCACTTTCTTATCTTCATGCAACACATTTTTACTGCAAAACAACTCAACTCTGCAAATCCGTCTGTTTGGCTTTAATAATGTTCCTGTGCACGTGTTAATCCATGCATTTCAATCGTCTTTAGTTGGGGTTTGACCTTAAAGTTGCAGTGTGTGGGATTTTAGTGACATCTGGTGGTGAAGTTGCATTTTGCTCGTTCACCTAACGCCTGTCTTTGTTGAGTTGGAGAATCTATGGTTATTAAAACTTGACAGGTGATTGGTTTTCACATCACTGGCTACTGTAAGAACATGGCCGCCTGTGTGAGAGGTCCTGCATCGAATGTAAATATGAAGGATATGAAAGCATAACCCCCTTCATTCAGGTTATTATATGTATTCATAAAAGGAACAGTAGAGTGATCCTATGTTCTTAGTAATTAAGAAACAATACATGAATATGTGAGCACATGAATGTGCTCATGTAAACATGTACTGTCCACAGAACTGATCCTCTCACCCTCTGGTGTCTATTGATGATGTTTATTATCAGTTGAATCTCTGATCATTTTTTTTTAAAACATCTTTTGAAGTAAAAAAAATGTCCAAAAACACAGGACACACATCAGCCCTTCCTCTAATTTGGAAAACTGATTTTCCACCTTATTTCATATAACCATATTTGTATTTCACATCTTTGAATCAATACATTTTTGCTGTAAACTGTGAATGGAAAATCATACTTATATTTTGATCAATAACTATGTAATGTTGCTGTTCATTCAAACAGACACAGGTTGTTACAGACATTGAATCTCTCTCTCCCTCCCAGGAAAATACCTGATGTTCACCATGGTGCTGGTCACCTTCTCCAGCGTCTGCACCGTCTGCGTCCTCAACGTGCACCACCGCTCGCCGTCCACGCACCATATGCCCGACTGGGTCAAGCGCCTCTTCCTGGTGCAGCTGCCCACCTTCCTCTTCATGCGGCGCCCGGGCACGTCCAACATCCGCAACAAACTCCGCCGCAAGTACGCCGGCCACCTGAGCAACGTCGGCAAGAGCCCCGCACAGGGCTGCGCCGACAGGAGGCCTTACCCCAACACGAGGCTCAGCGGCATCCCGACGGACAGCGACTCCATCTATGTGAACGAGGACCTGGCCCACAGGTTTTGCTGGAGGGTCGGCGACGTCCCGGACGGGGGCGGCGGGTTCTCCGACCTGCGGAGGCCACTGGCTAGTCAGATGGATGCCAACATGGAGGAGGCGGTGGACGGAGTGAGATACATCGCTGAGCATATGAAGACGGAGGACGACGACGAAGGGGTGAGAAGATGAAGGCCTGGTTTAAGAGAAGCACAGCAATGGAGGAGAGAGAGAGAGAGAGAGAGAGAGAGAGAGAGAGAGAGAGAGAGAGAGAGAGAGAGAGAGAGAGAGAGAGAGAGAGAGAGAGAGAGAGAATGAGGTCACGTAGATGGAGGACGACAGAGAAATGGTACGATTTGAAGAAATGAAGAGGTTATCGGGGCCACGCGCCTCGTCATAACTCCTTCATCGTTTCCTTTCGTCTTCCTGTGACAGTTTGTCCACCTGTGACTCGTTGACCTTTCCCTGGAAACATCCCACGTCCTCGGGAAACCTGAGTTTTTGAACGCAAGCGCAGACCTCACCACCAGAACTGTTGGCCCCTCGGCATCTAAACTTCCTCTCCCACATCTAATAAATATTACAGACAGGTTTTGCAGCATTAATTGCCGGTGGCAGGTTTTTGCTCGGCCGCTCCCCCAGTTAAAAATATAACCCATATTCAAACCTCTCCGTGTCCCAGAAGCTTTGTAGCCACTTCGTCTTACATGCAAAAACTTTAAGAGCTCCTCTTTAATTCATATCATTTGAGCAATCTGTTGATTTGCCCACTCAAACTTACTTCATACTTTATATATCTTGATGCTTTGGTTTCAGATCATTGAGGACTGGAAGTACGTTGCCATGGTGATCGACCGCCTCTTCCTGTGGATCTTCATCCTGGTGTGTGTGGGG
>JAFBJT010082843.1:4313-30992 GCA_016785325.1 Chascanopsetta lugubris
GAGGGGGGCGGGGGGAGGGGGGGTCGAAACCCAGTTTGCAAACAACCTGTCACGGGTCGTTAACTCAGGGTGCATTCAAGGGCAAAACATTTTGACTGACGTCTCGCAGCGAACGCAGATGCTGCGGAGTGGGAAAACCTCCAAAGTGGGAATATGTGAGAAAGTTCTCCTTCAGTGTGAAGATAGATGCTTGAAAGTAGAATTATTATCCCAAAGTGAGAAAAGCCAAAACAAATATTCTGAATTTTTGTTGATTTGGAGGACAATTTTTTTTTGGGTTGATTTAATTAAACCCACCGAGAGGTTTTGTTTTTATTGCTGTTGATCTATTAGTCTGTAGAATTCTGAAACAAAAAGAATACCGAATGAATTTGGGTGAAACTTGACCAACGTGCGGAAGATAGTATAAAAACATAAAATGTTGGTGGGTTAGGGTTATTTTGTTGGTCTTGTATATTTTTGCTTTTAAGCAACACTGGTGTATATCTGACAGCTTAGCATCTGTATCCTTATCCATGAAGGAGCTGACATGCTGCCATCAAACTGCATTGCTCAACACTTGTCTTTTCAACAAACGCACAAAGAGTAAATATATATATATATATACATACACTCTGTATGTCATGAGCTAAAGCCAGGCTGAACCATTCATGGTTGTTTTAGTATTTGTCATCAGCCATGACTGGGTGAAAGTTATAATCACAGAGGTGAGAGGGACGTTTTGTGTTTGCTTTTATTTATGTGTCATGGACACTGCACAGTGATGAATGTAGAATGTGAATGCGCCACAGGAACTTCATTAATCATTCATTTTCACCTGCACTCGCTTCACAGAATGCTAAAGTGGCTCCTCCCTGCAGAGAGTCTGGCAAGAAACTAAATGGATGTGAAGGCAGGGATCCATTCAGGGTCTTTTTGAATAAATACAACATTGTCATTAAAGCCATAGTTTTACAGTCTGAAATCATTCTTACTAGCATAATGATGTTTACGGCTTTATTCAATAGACAAAAAAAAGGTGTCGTGAGCTTGTTTGTTCGGAATGTGCATGCTCTTGCACAACACTGCCATCTGCTGGCCATGGATGCAATTACATCAAAACTGCAATTCGCCCCTTTCACGGAAACTGAATAATACATTCATTTTTTTTTCTGTTTGAAACAACAAGTTCCCGAAAACTCCTCTTCCAGCTTCTACTTCTTTGCCTCTCCATTAATCTAAAAGCAGCCACCCTCCACATCCCAGCTGGCATCTGGAACATGGCCCTTCTGTTGGCGCTGGCAACCCAACCAGCAGCTTCTGCTGTTAATTAGCCTCTCCACCACTAGACCAATGAGCAGCAGCCATGGCACCGCATTCACTCATTCAGAAGAGCCACATCTCGCTGGTCTATTTTCAATTTTCTTAACTTCAGAGCGTCGCTTGCCACACACACGTCGCAGCCGCCAGATGCCAATAATCTTTAGTCTGAGTTTAAGGGGGGGGGGGGGTTAAGAGGAAACGGGAGCAGCACATTAGCATAAATCAGGATTACTATGCATGACTGTCACTTCAAAGATAATCAAACAAATTAGAAAATTCCTCAAGTGTTCACGAGTGTTGGAATGAGTCACAGATAATCCACTTAGCTTTTATTCATTTATTTATTTTTCATTTATTTATTTCATTTTCGTTTCACGTGCGTCTTCAAACCGGCTGCTGAGACTGAGAAGCAGCTGCGGGAAATAGAAGGAAGACTTGGAAAAGGAATTAATGAAGAGCGAGGGGGGGGAAGCGGTGCTACAGAATGAAAAGACCACCACAGACTAAGGTCTAGACAAAGTAATGGATACAGGCACAGGCTAATAATCAATACGTGGTCAGTGCCAAGAGATCAATAAGAGCACCTGCAGACAGAACTCAAGACACAGAGCTGCTTTCTACAAACAAATCCCAGACACCTCCTCCTTCATATGTGCTGTCCCCTATGAGACGGCATGACAGGAAAAATTAAAGGTCCAGTATGCGCGATTTAGGTGAAATTGGAATTTGAAATAATTATCCTCAAGTATTGATGAGTGTATTATCACCTGTGAGTACAAACTAATGTTTCCAGTCTGACAGAATGAGCCCTGATGTGTTATCATATAACACTATATCAGGGGAGGGAACTGTCTATAGAGGCCACCATGCTATTACAGTAGCCCAGAATGGACAATTTTAATGATGGCTGAAGGCTGCCATAGGTTCTCTACCTTTATTTTGAGCTCCATTCACATTTGCTGCTGAACTGTAGTTCGAAAACCCCGGTCCTACTGTGAATGCTTGGAAGGGAAAGGGGAGGTGAGGGGTATTCAACTGCAACATTAAATGCCATTTAATTCTACATATTGTACCTTTAAAGGTTGATTTTTTTTTTTTTTTGCTTAAACATTCATCATAAATCACCTTTCCTGCTGGTTTACAGATACCAATGGAGAGGGATTTAAGGGGGCAAGTAAGGTCTAAACTTGCCCTAATTGTCCTCTGGTGGTCAGCAGCCCTTACTGCATCATTATCCTGAGTATTTGCTTGTCAGAATCAGAATGCTTTCATGGTCCCTTGAAATGTGTGCGTGTTAAATCGATCAGTGAAAATTCCCTTTATATCACCAAAACGACCCAACTTCATATTTCCAACCATTCATCTACAGAATATCTGAATTAAACGGAAACTCCTCCGTTACGGGCCTCAGCAGTACAACAATCATGAAAGACGGCTTTTCATTAACATCTCTAGCTGGCCCGAGAAAGTTGCTGCTGATCTCTCAATCAATAACAGTTAAGCGCTCATCCTACATCGCCTCCGTGGAGCTGCTCAGTCGACTGCACAGCTCTGGGAAATCTGCTGCAGTTTAGTGGCTCAATCGCCTAAAATCTTCCCGCGGGCGGAAACGGCGGCTCCCTGTTTAAATGTTTATCGTAGGTGAAAATGAAGGACTGAAAACGTCTATACCCCGACACTGTAAACTGATGACATCATATAGGGGGAGCCCGGGGCCTCATCAAGCAGCCATAAAGTTTAATAAAGCACAATGAAATGTGATTTTCACACGGCGCCATTCATTTCCATAAGCCCTGCATTTACTAGCCTCACGTGTCGCGACGCCGTCCCGGCGGGGTTGTAGGGGAGTGGAGCTCGCGCAGGAGCGGAACACTTTCACAGCTCCATTTTCATTAAGTGTCATTAGAAATTCAATTCCCACTAAATGACTTTTTAGAATTTCACAGCGGTCCCTTAAGATGTTCTTGCGTGACCTACTTTTGTCTCGGAGCAGCGCGGGTTTCCTCTCCGTCGCCACAGTTCAACCGAGTGTGGGTTTCTCCTCATGACTGCAAGCTCAACACTGTCAGGGAGCAGGAAGTGTGTGTGTGTGTGTGTGTGTGTGTGTGTGTGTGTGTGTGTGTGTGTGTGTGTGGAGAGAGAAAAAGAGGGAGAGAGAAAGAAAAAGAGGTGAGTAGTGAGAGAGAGAGAGAGTGTGTGTGTATGTGTGTGGGAGACAAAGAGAGTGTGTGTGTGTGTGTGTGTGTGTGTGTGTGTGTGTGTGTGTGTGTGTGTGTGTGTGTCACCACAGGGTAAAATGGTCATTTGGCTCACAATCCCCACAGTGGGCTCTGAGTTGCAAACATGTATTAGAAATAACAGTATTGATTGTTGTGATCTAATATCACCAGCCTCACATTCGACTGACTGTCAGACGAGCCCCTGTGATTACACACAGAAGGAATATCAACAGTGACAGTCCCACGCTGGGAAACACTATTTACATTTCCACCCTGGGCTCCAGTTCTTGCAGATTTTTAGCAGCGTGATGGGTGTGTTTTTCTTTTTGTGTTTTTGCCTTTCCCTCCATCAAAGCTTCTAATCCTGTACCATGACTCATCAAATATCACACAGTGATTTCCACGGTTTTTCTATCAACATGAATTCCTCCCTGGTTCGGTTGATCGCAGGCGTCAGGCGCAAACCAGACGCACGTCAGCAGCTAAGCACGGCCGGATTACGTTCCGTGATCTGCCCCATCTGTTAACAGGCGCCCCGCCCACCGTTACCCCCCCCCACCCGCCCCTCTCATTTGGAGGTGGGCCGGGGGGGGCGGGGGACGGCAGGTGCGAGCTGACACTTGTAACTTTGAGCCCGACGCCAACACACTCACTTTTCTGTCTGTGCAAACAAGACCTAATGAAGGCGATGGGGCCGTAAATCTGGAGCTCCACCTTTTTCAATTTTCCACTTCAGTGGACGTCCTATGGGAGCAAGGGAGCACCTATCACCAGGAGATAACCCCCCCCACACACACACACACACACACACACACACACACATATTCTAAAGTGATGACATCATCATGTGTGGTAAAAGCGGCACATGCGATTTGTGGGGGAAAGAGTGATTTCACTCTTTGGGGATTTGTGACACTGACCAAAAGCTTATTGAATCAGCAGATATGGACCATAAAGTCAAGAGGGAAGTTGACTAGTGGGACCCCAGAGGAAAAGGTCGGGCCCCGGGGGTGTCACGTGTTCGATGCCTGGACAGAAATCACTCTGTTCGGGTCAGTGACAGTTACCCTTTGAAAGTTTGGGCCTAATGGCGCTAATGAATGCTCCGCCATCCGGTTTATGGAGCGTGCATTCTCGCGAAGTGAAGTCCGCTGCCCCCAAGTTGATCTTAAACCCTGTCAGCCGTGAGCCTGCTGGCTCCGACAGGTGGTCATGTCACACCCCCCCCCCCCCCCCCCCCCCCCCCCCCCCCCCCCCCCCCCCCCCCCCCCCTGGCTCCGACAGGTGGTCATGTCACACCCCCCCCCATAAACCCCCCACACACACCCCACCACCACCACCTCTCCATCCACGCTGTCAGTCTGGGTGACAGAGGTGACATTAGGATCAGGTCCTGCCATGATGGAAAGGGCATCTGCACAGCATGGACATCTTTAATAGCCTCGAGGCAGCGATCAGACAGGCAGACGGACGAATGCTAATTTACCCTCTTTTATAAGTGAGAGGTCACATGGTCAGACACAGGTTGTCTTTGTACTCTGAAAACACACTTTAGTGACGTACAAGTAAATAAAGAAAGACTAGAAATCGCTTACATTGAATGTGAGGAAGTGATGCAAATACTGTGCGGATAAGGAACTTCCTGCCATCACCTCTATTTGCTTTAATAATCTATGTACTTTGGTTAAAATATCAATACTATGTTTAAAACTATAATTACCTTAACATATTACCAACATATGACAGAGGAGCACGCCTGGCCATCCCTGTTGTTCAATCTATTTACCACTAGGCGAGACCAAGAGCCACGATAGCACTCAAGTGTGTCATATTAGTCAACATGTGAAATTGTCATTTGATTGGTCAGCGTGGGTTTACGCGAGTATTGGGCAACTTTCCGAGAGTGGTTGTTTATAGTGACACCTGTGGCAGAGGAAGTGGTGTACAGTCAGCATTCCAACTCTCCATTTCTGTAAACACAGGGTGGGAGCGAGCATAAAAAAAAACACCGTCATCATAATCATATAGCGGCCTGCACTCTGGTAAGCTAGCAGGAGCCTCGAACCGGGCTAATGACGGGGGGGGGCAGGGTAGCCATGGAGACCCGAGTGGCGTGAGTGAGAGTCAGCCATTTGTTTGCAGACTCCATTTCTGAGCTATTACACGCCGTTGCTCTTGCAACCATCAGCCTCACTGGTGGTAAAAAAAAAAAACTACAAAAAAAACTGAAAAGTTGTCTAAAGCACCTTTAAATGAAGACACCTTCATTTATCAGCACTCAGACACTTCACCGTGCCTCTTCACAGAGCAGACACAGTAAACCTGTATAAAGACAGACTGTGAACGTGCTGAATCCTTCATATATAGCACTCTGAGGAAAAGCGAGATGTGTTGGGAAAAGCTCCGGAAGATCGACCGCGTGCGTGTGCACTGCAGAACAAAATGGTTTCCCCAGAGTCAAACTACAGACAACAGCAATCGCTTCCTCCTCTATAGTCTTTTTTCCCTCGTCGTGATGCACCAGAGATGAAAACACGCTGTGGGCTGTAATGGAGGCCTTTTCATCGTCGTCTCGGTGCTAATTGAAACTGAATCTGTGGGTAAATAGGTCCATTTGGTCAGAAGAGGCTTTTAACTCCTCTTAATGTACACAGCTATTTGTCTGAGCTGAACCTTGGGTATGAAGAATAGTCACAGACACATGGGAGGAGTTTGTCTGCTGCTGACGTGGACGGTGACGATACTTCTTGAAAGAGGCTGCTGAGAGATTTCTCTGCTTCCAGGAACTCTTTGACCGCGACAGAAGAGCGGAAATAAAGGTTTAGAATCAAAAGTGTACTACTTCACCGTGAAACAGAAGAAAATAGCTAAATATGCAATGTGTCACTTTGGCCAATAGGGGGGAATTGTTGCCTATCACTCTAGGAAAAGATCCATTCATCTCTCCTTCCTATTGCCTGTGATTAAATCATCACAACAAATTCCAGCGAAAATGAGTGTAGCCCTGGAGAGCGACATGGTTTCCCGTCACGTGTTTTTCTATCAGAAACACCACAATGAATAAATAATAGATGGTGTCATGTATAAATGATTATTTATGCATTATTCACCACTAATAATAGTTTATTCCTGAGGTCTGATATTTGTCGAGCACAAATATCAAATTCAGCTGATAGATTTCCATGAATATTTTATGAGGGCTGAGCTCTGTCAATTATTTGTGTATATCACGATGACAAGTCGACACAAAGAGTCCGGAAACAGACCCTGTGAGTGTGTACGTGTGTGTGTGTGTGTGTACGTGTATGTTCGTGTGTGTGTGTGTGTGTGTGTGTGTACGTACGTGTGGAGTTCCCTGAAGTTACAGACCTCAAGACAGCTTTGATTCCAGCTGCACAACAAAATCTAAATTAGCGGAGGAACAAACAAACAGATCCGCCGTAACCATGCTAACCGCTCCGAGTCTAAACCTGAGGGAGTGTGTATGAATTGTTGCATGAGTCTATTCATGAGGATGAATCCCCTCGAGACGACTGGGTAATTGATATAGGATGCATCTGGCGATATGCTACGTTTATACCATCGGGAAAGTCCCAGAGGACCCAAACAAATTTCCTGTGTATTAGCAAGTTTCTCTTTGACTGATGCAACTTGTTCCAGACCCTAACTCTTAATGCTTAAACTAGTAAAACCCAACAGCCCGATTAGACGTCTTCTTAGGTTCTTTGCACACAGGCCTCAATGTGGCCGACAACAGATTTCTCTGGTTGCGTTCCCAAAAAGCGCCGTTGCTTCATGTTTCCTGCTGACAAACCTGCGATTTCTGGACAATGGAGGCTATTTTGAGACGATATGATGGGATCCTGACGATGACCGTTAGCAACGTTCACCGTGTGGCCAGCGACACTCGAGCCCTCCGAAGGGCTCAGGTTGCAGAATAGTAGTTACTGAAAGAAGAGCTATGAGGTAACCCGGCTTGAATGTTAGACAGAGATGCATTGTTGCCCTCCGTCCAATGCCTGTCCGCCCAGGCATGGCACAAAAGCTTTGGGGTTGGATGATTGATTGTTCAGATTGATTTTTTTTTTTTGCTGTGGCTAGCAGTCGTGGAGAAATATTACCTGCATAGAGACATAAGATACTGCCAATGTACCATCATATACTTGCAGACTCTCTTAAGAGTTACAGCCCATGCAGAGATTTAGCTCAAACAGACTTTCAGGTTGAGATGCGTTGGTGTGAAGCTGTGGTCAGACAAAGAACTGTGTAGTTTAGAATGCTACGTGTTTATGAGTATGAGTTCCTTCTGTCTTAAACGTAGCACAACTTCTTAAAGTTTAATGATACGCTTTTGATTCATTGATTAATCTGATTAGAAAGAGAGAAAAGATGTTTAAAATCTAATTTCCGGCTGTATATTTGGAAAAACAACAAATATTTTTGGACAGGTCAAAATAGAGGAATTGTTTATGCTCCAAAAAGACAGAAAAATTTGGCTTCATTTTACAGTGCATTGTAAAGGATAGTTAGTAGGTCATCACAACTCTAATCACAGCCAATCCTTTTGTGCCATCGCAATGAAATGAGAAGATTCATCCTCTAAACTCAGCTGACCTGGACTAAAAACCTCAGAGACCACATGTGAAAAAAAAATATAGAAAAAATACATAATAAAAGGCAAACGCTATCGATAGAAGTGGGCTGTGAAAAATAAATGAGGTCCATGACACTTTTATTATCAGGTTTTATTCCCAGTACATGTCATCTCCGCTTTAAATGCTCCCCGTGTCACATGACATCATTTAACCACAAATGCGCGGCCGAGAAAAACCTGGACAAACCGAGGATGTCTGCACGGATGGAGCTGGAGCTGATGAAATAGTTACAGTGTACAAATGTATTTCCATATTCCATTCCTGAAGAGGGGGGGGTGTATATACGCATTTGAATAAGGAAAGGGACACGCTGGATGTAAAGCAGGAAATGGAATCATCTGAGCTCAGTGACCATAGCATCTGTGGAGAATAATAAGGTGACTGGAGTAGCGGAGTAGGCAGAGAGGAAGGAGATTGGCAAGATTTTATCACAGGAGAGGAAAGGCATATTAATGGTAGTCTGGGCCCAGCTCTGAGGAGAGAACTGGGGGGGAAAAAAGGTTAATGTGTGGAAACCGGTGTAATAATGCACGCGGCCGGCATACTAAAACGATGTATTAAATATGCAGCCGAGCAATCGTGGCACTTTGTCACATGTCATTGTGCATAAGCCGGTTGCCGAGCGTGTATCGCTGGCAAGGAAATATAATGGGTAGGAAATGTACAGCACCTGCCAAACAGCATGAATTCAGCAGTGAAACCTGGATTGTTTGTGTGTGGGAAGCTCTGCCGGTTAAAGCTGTCAGTTCCGATCTGACTCACCGCTTCTCCTGCGTCGTCTCCCTTCTCTCGTGTCTCTCTGCATAAACTAATAATCTCAAGCGTCCTCGAGATCATCAGCAACGACCTTCGCCGCGGAAAAGTAACCTCTTAAAAACCAATGCAAAGGAGAAGAAGAGGAAGAACTACTTTCTGTCCCGTCCCTGACTCACTGATGACCTTGATGATGGCAATAACGAGACGCTGTGGAGGCAACAAAGCGAAACGCCGCCGCAAAATAAATTCAAACTGGAGTGAGTCAGCTCGGCTCGTCTGACAGTCCAGAAGGCTACGGGCTTTACATCTCCGTTTCAAACTCCAAATCAAAGAGATTGTGTACTCGTCAGCGGGCGAGAGAGAGACGGCCGGCTCGCTCATTGTCTCGCAGCGTGGACGTCCTGCTGGCTGATCCTGGTACTCGCGGTGCCATTGTTTCACGCTAATGAACGCAGACAAGTACTCCAAAGGCCGTCTTGACAACTAAAGAGACAGAACTTTGGAGGCGCGCAGGTTTGTTCACAAAAGACAAAAAAAAAAAAAAGATGATGAGGAGCGCAGCGGGAGGACTGGATCATGCAGAGAGGGAGTGGTTTTGAATGCGACAGCGAAGGTTTCAATTAAGTGTCAAACAGTCTCCTTTTAGAAGCAAGAGGCAACTTCTGGGACTGATGGTTGAGGCCGATATAGAAGTTGAAAAACGTGCAGTTCACACGGTGGCCACTTGAGGCCGCCTCCAAAAGCGACGAGACTCCCATGTTAAAATGATCAACTTTAGGGAAGAATTAAACATGTTTAAAGCCTGATACAAACTTTATACTAAGCTATAATTATTGATAGTTGTGCTGGCATTTCAAATTGCAATTGCCCCGCTAATCCACTAGTTGGCGTTCTCAGCGATTTCTTCAACACTGTGGGTGATGGTAGTATTCAGTTATCACTCAGACTCAAAAGGTGTTGAGGTTGTCCATTGTGGGCTGCCGTACATGGTCGAGGAGCAACAAAGCGGCCTCCAAAGACAGCGCCCAATCACAACGTAAATACAAAGGGCCCATTCTAGTGTACTACAGTCATACATAGATCCAGGTGATTAGCATATTCATAAATACGTGATTCCTTCTCCCTTTCTGGCAGTGAAAATGGACGCACTGGACCTTTAAAAACCTGCACGAACGTATTTCATCAAAGAGCAGTCACGTTCCCACTGAGCTGTGCTGTATGTACTGTTTGATCAGTCTGATTTCACACCACCACCAAAGCTTCTCATTTCTCACAGCACTGACTGAGGCGGCTGATCAAGGCCGTTAAACACTGATGTTAGAAAATTGGATTGTTTCATCAATGAGCTTTCAGGTTCCCGCTTTCCATTTCATTTCACTTCTTGTCTCGGCTTATGAATGAAACCACGCAGGGCGGAGGACCCCCCAACAATCACACAGACTGGAATCCATCCAACCGAGCAGGTCTGCGGGTTTCGAATCAGCACAGCAGGTCAGACGTGACCACTTTGAATCATCGGAATCAGGGTCAGCGTGTTCGCTCCTGTCAGTCAGGCAGCAACATGAATAAATTCTTTGAATCCATTCCAGAAACAACCCATTACCTGAGCTACCCCGTTTTCACCTGCGTGACACATTTGCAAACAAACTCCCGATGCAAATCCGCAGCCCGGCCACATCCGCACAGCCAGCTCCCCGGTTTTTCAGCGGGCAGGCGGCGGCTGTAATAAGCATGTAGCTGCTTCGCCACAACAATCCCGGCCTTCTGATGCGATATTGTGCAACATCAATCAGCGACTGTGGGTACTAATGGAGCTTCAATGGGCATCAGAGAAGGGGCGGCCCGCTGATAGATGAGGGAACACAGCACCGAGAGCCCCCGTGTACGCAGAGAAATACACAAACACGCTCCCATCAGTCTGGGTGTAAGTAATGATATTGCGACTAATGATAATGTCTTGCGAGACACATCGACAATCCACCCACAGCACAGCAGAAAACCCCCAGACATGTACAGCGCCGCAGTAACAAAATGCGAGAGTAATCATTTCTGTTTACTGTTTTATTTCACTGCTGATGTTTGGGAGCGAGGCTATTTAATTAGATCCCCATTAATCACAGTAATTTGCCATTGTGCATCCCAGGAGCCAAAATAGCCAATGGATGCTAGCCCTGCGTCTCCGCTGCCTCTGTCGTCCTCCAAAGTGGTAACGCGCTGCTGGGCATAATTTCCAAATGAGTCCCGGGAAGGATTCGCATTGGCTCTCGGTGAGGGGTTGATTATCTCCGACTGTTTATTCGTGCAGGGTGGGATTATTACTCAAGAGTACTTTGAATCGGTATCTCAAACAAACACGCACGTTTTTGTTTTGCTGTCCATGCGAGCCGGTGTCTGAGGGGCCTGGCTTTGCTTTTCTGCGCAGAGCAGTGTCTCGTGTAACTGAGGGAAGTGTCACAGAATAATTGGGCGGCGCTCTGTGTTTCTACCGTCTTGTTTTGTCGGATTAAAGCGCCGTTATGTAAAATGTTCACATGGAACAGCAGCGGCGTGGCCTCTCTCAGATATCTATGCCTGGTTATACTGGTTTGTTATTGTTAGGAGATGGATATTCTTACTTACTGTTAAATGAGACAAGTACTCTGGGTATTCTTCATGTGCCATGGGTGTACTGGAAACACTGGGTACAGTTTTGGAGGTAGGGCTCAGATCTTGCAGCTTTCCCCACTGTGGGACTGAAAAAGGCTTAACCTAACCTAACTTAATTTAGCTGAGCTTATTGTATTAAGTCAATTTTAAGTCAGTTTCTAGATTAAAAAAAAATCAGGAACATGCGAGTAATTGTTGATGAACCTGAAAAATGTATCTTCAGATTTTATACGGGAGAATTTGAAGCTACATTGCACCAAATAAATGACCCAGAGGTTGCAATACGACTGTTTGGCCACTGGGTCTTTTTTGCTTTTAAAGCCAAAAGAAGCTTTAAACAACAATCCAATGATTGTAATCAGTAATGTTAGTCATCATAATGGATAGTTGAAAGATCTAAAAATACAGTTTCCAACATTTACACTTTCAATATAGGCATAGAGGATACAGTATATAGGGCTGTGTGGCACCAGAAGATGCAATACCTCCATTTGGCCACCAGGTCTTTTTTTGGAGAAAAGCTTGTTCCAGTACTTCCTGTCCAGCCATGACTCTCTCACAGTTTTCATTTATAGACTGAACACATTGCGCCTTCCCCAAAGGTGAGGCCATGTCAGCTTGACTGACCTCTGGTGGCTGTTAGGTAATATAGTTCATAAACCCCCGCCAAACACGTCCCATTTGTTCCATCAGCAGTTCACCAAAGGCCACCAAGGTTAAAGGGGTCAGACAGGGATACTAATGGTATTGATAAAAGTACAGTTAAGGGCCATCACATACAGGTTCAATGAGGCAAAACGTATGAAATGTAAAGGGAAGGCAACGAGGTGTTTAATATAGGTACTTTTCTTTCCTGGTCCAACAGCTGTAGTTCACCGGCTCCCTCGACAGGAGACTGGCTTTAATATGGAGCGTTATGCAAGAGAAGGGGCCTCTGGGAGAATGATATGTTTCGGAGTGTAGTTTGGAAAAATGAAGACGCCACAATAATAATGACTCTTTTCTTTATGAAACTATCGCAACAACTGTGTGCACAAGACGAAGAAAATCATTGTGAAAAGTAATCTGATTACATCCATCCTCTGCTAACCCTCCTCCTCCTCTTCCTGGAGTCGTGATTCCCATGATCGCAGAAGAACTTTGTCTCTTTGCATTTTAACGAGCTTTAATTAACCACATTAAACTGAAGAACTGCATCACTGTTCTGCTCCCAAACATTTTTCTTTGGATAGCATTTTTTTTTTAAGGCTGCATAAATGTCAAGTGACATTTCCGAGTCTCTCGGCGCTGTGTTTGTCGTGGAGGAGCTGAGCTGTTTGATTCCAGTTCCCCGTCCGCATCCACTTCACCCTTACCGTCTTTTTAATCATTTCTGTGAATATTCATGCCAGATAATAGCGAGAGCAATCTTCTGATACAGCTGATGCTCTGTGAGTCAGACGTTTAGCAGCCACTGAAACAGCTTAATCAAGTGCTCTGGCTAAGGGTCATAATTGTGCTCTGTTTACGTGCCACCGAGCTCTTCGCTGAGTTTCTGTTACCGGGAGTAATTACTGTAGCGGCGATACGACGAGAATGATTCATTAAATTGCTTTGTTTTTTCTTCAACACCATGCAAACATATAGACCGGTGGTGTCCAAACTATGGCCCGGGGGCCAACTGCAGCCCGTGAACACTTTTTAACTGGCCCTCGGTAAATACTAAAAATATAAGGGAACATGGCCCACACATGATACTTGACTCTAATTCTTAGTTTTACCACTAGGTGGAGCTACCACTTCTTTGAAGACAGTCCTGGATGGTCAACCAGTATCCGCCAAATGCGACCCAACTCATGATTGAAAAGCGTCAAAGCACTAATATTTGTGTATTTTATTCAAACTTGTAAACTTTTGATGGGACAGTCTGAACTCTGAATTTAAACCCATTAATGGAAGGTTGTGAGCCTTTTGTATATTTTTCTGTATGTGAAAAAAAGTTTTGGCTTTGTTTCAATGTTGTATTTAAAAGTGATTCTGCAAAGAAATGCTCCAATACATATTAGTATTATCATGAAAATCCCTCAATCTTGACTAAGCAAAGCTAAGACAAAGCTGAGGCACTGAATAATGTAATCAGCGCACGTGAGACACTTTTCTGGTGCCTGCAGAAAAAAAATTAAAGGTTTGTCAATCATTATGAAAGGTTCGGGTTTAAAACTAGTGATTTTGCTGTTAGTGGAAAAGCTGTTATCTTATTTATAGCGCAGAGGAGGGAGAGAGAAAAAAAGGCTAAATATTTACTCAGATTTCACAGAGCACAGGTTCAAAGCTGAAATCATCCTTCTCCACAGGCTGATGATTAACTTCTCCCCCTCAGGCCCGGTGCATCACTTGAGGATTTTCAACCACACAGACATCATGGACACGCGTTAATAGTCATTTCCATATTCACGTGCTCTCGTTACCCTACTTCCAATTACAGGCAATGTAATATACATATGTACGGACACCACAGAACATGGGAACTCAAGGTTAGGGGCACATTTCTTTCTTTTCCCTCAAGCTAATTGTTAGTAAAATTGAATTAAATATCCAAGACTAAATACTGTATATCCGATAGCCAAAGCCGATAAATGCACATTTTCCATCTAAACGCGGAGAGAACATTGTGTCTCTCCTGTAGCGAGATAAACATCTTATTTAACTCAATTCATTCTTTGAACATTTTCATGGAAAAACTGAAAAATACATCTGACTTAAACAGACGGGAGCATGCTCTCCCAGAGGGGGATCCGGATATTATCCAGCGCCAGGGCAAATTTAATCTCTTTGACAAGGGTCAGAAAAAGGTCAGGAAACATAAACTCTGACATGAGGAAGTAGCTGCATTATAGAAAACACCAACATGAACTGCAACCTTGCTGCCTTCAATACCCTTTATGCTGTTATGTAACTCAGCCTCCGCAGTTCACATGAAGTCAAGCTATAGAGAAAATACAAGGGATGTTCAAACACTGAAATGATTGCTATATGAATAAGATTTATACTATTCTGCCCTTTAAATATCAGTCAAAAAAAAGTCAATCAAATCAAAGGTGACTCATGATATTGATTTTGTCTACATTTGTTGCCTTGTAGTTCAAGTTTATCACCTGTGGGGGGGCACTGCAGCCCCATCAGCCCCTCTGTCGCCAACAACATTCTTTTCTGCTGAATGAGCGCAGCAGAGACATTTCCTCAAGTTAAGGACTTTACACAAATGTCAAGAGTTTCACTACAACAACCTGTCACATCCTTTGCAACGGAAGCCGCGTGGAGCTTCACATTCTGGTCTATAACTACGCAAATAGACCCTCTGCAGCAACAACAACAACACGCCTGTTTACAACCCTGCAGCCACACAATCCTGTCACACAGCCCAGACCCAGGTGCACAGCGAGACAAGAGGAAACCCACACCAGGAGACGGCAGCTCATGAAGACGTATGAGGCCCCGACCTTCCCAGTAATTCTTCACTTTCCGCACACGGCCGTGACATAAAACCTCATAATGCATCTGTCCGACCCGGGGAAAGTAGGCTCAGCCGGCACGGCAGAGACGCCACCTCATAATGAAACGAATGAACAACGGCAAACGCAAGAGAAACAAGAAATACAAACTGACTTTGCATAGGCTGCAAAAACACCTTACCCTTACCTTGGGATCTGTTCGGGGCTCACGGTGCCTGGATCACGTCTCCATGAGGTTCATCTCTGAGGCAGCTGATGTGGACACCGCCGCCGCCTCCGCCGCCGCCACTGCCCGCCACAATCCCTCGTCTCCAAAGTGCCCCTTAAGTGACATGATTGGACTGTTAGCACGCCGGCTAATGAGGATATAGATTGATATATATGTGTATAGAGTCGGCACCATGAGGAGCTGGAACACAGTGAAATCTGTGGTTGTTTGCGCCGCAACTTTTACACTGGAGCCGAAATCAGCCGATACAACTATAAAAAAACAAAACAATAATGTGGTATTTTTCGAGGTAATCTGATTATTTCTATGCTGATGCTATTTTCATAAAAGAGTATTTTCCGACAAGTTTATTTCAAGATAAGACAAAAAAACTTGGAGGGTAAGTGCACACTCACACTGAAATACATGAAGAACCGAGCAGCATTGTTTGCGATAATAATAATAATAATAGTAAATTAAGCACCCAACTGTGATGCCTGAATAAATTACTACTTTTGTTCAACATGCCTCAGATTGACTCTTCAGCTGCATTTGAATTCTGAATTTTATTTTGAAATTATTTTAAGTTCTTTTGTTTATTTAGTTGCTTCATTTTACTTTGACTGAAATTTGAGAATAAATCACCACAGTTCTGTATAGTGAGACAAAAAGCTAAAGTTTATTATATTTAAAAACAAGTTGAAATCTCCAGGTTGGGTTCAGGTGCAACAGAGTTCTTCTACACATTGATACATTATTTATTTATTTACTTATTTATTTTCTGATGCTACTTTAAGATAAAAGAAATATCCGGACTATGAATCGTTTCTATGAAAAATGTCGTATTGTTATTGGTTTAAGTTTTTTTGAACATTTTCACAGACTGAAACTTTTTTATAAACACAAAATCTTTTTCAAAACAGATAGAGAAGAAAACTACTGGATTACAATGCTTCATTTTGGTTCTAAAATATGAAATTGAAATGGAGGCTTTGGCATTGTTGACACACTTATACAGTCATAAACACATCAACAGATGAACAAATAGATAAATAAACTGTAACCACCAAAAAGTTCAGTTGCTATGTCTCATTTTAAGTGATATTGTGGTACTTGTACTTACACCGTGTCTGTGATGCGATGTTAACATCCGGTCGGCCCTGGTGAGCGTTCATCCACGCAACTGCGCACTTCTCCTCGGGTTAAGCGCATTTCTCTGAGCAGGTAAACAAACTTTACACCTTTGGCCAAACTTTGTCCGACGAAGTTTGTTTATTTATGGGAGAAAATCCGAAGAAGACGACGTGGAGTGTTTCTTTTCGACGCGCTGCGCACAGGTGCTCGCGGTAGGTAATCAAACGTTGGTGGGCGGAGCAAACTCCGGAAGTATGAAGCAATACGCATTGATTGGATTGGCAGGTGGTGAAACTGTCAGAACGGTGGCCCTGAAGTTCAATCCAAGACATAACGTCACAGTATTTGTATCAAAACTCAAAGGTTGTTTTGTGTCGTGGAATGTTGTGAAACGTTGCAGTGTTTTATTAGATGTTTTTAGGTGTTGACCCTTTAGGGCTCCCGTACAAAATGTGTTTATAATTCTAATCATAAATTAGCATTGAACAAAATCTGTAACTACAATTAGAACCTCTTAAGCTGCAGCCCATTTATATCTATTTGATTAATTGAATACATTCTAATTCTACATTTTATCGTTTTCTATCTATTACTGGAAATCAGATAATTATTTCTTATAAAATATGTCTTGAATGCTCAATTGAAAATGTATTGGTTCTTATTTGTGGGGTCAAATATCAAAGTTCCCCATGGCTACCACTAGGTGTCACCACTAGGAAATCAAGTAGAGGAATGACTTCATCAATAATATTCTTTATGGCAGTTCAGTAGTCTCGTACCTCTATTTACTCTCCATACGATAGAGCGCATAATGTAAACAAACTATTTCACTGAAAGTCAGACATGACAACAAATAAAATCAAATAAAGCACATAAATTCATATTAGAGGAGCGGCTCCTCATTTGAAGATAAAGGGCAACAACAGTTTGCACATTCAGCTGATTATGCACCCACAAAAACTTTAATGGAATTATTTTAATCGCAATCTTGGCAAAAAAAAATGAAAATACAAACCTTTATGCAATAGCCCTTTAGAGGGGAGTGAAACCGTTGAGGCATGGATAAAGTTCAACAGATAAAAGCAAACACAACGGCATGAAATGAGCTTTCATCACAAAGGACAAAAAAAGCAACTCATTTCAATTTATTGTATTCGGACCTTTTGTTCACGTTCCACCACGATGAAGGTTTTGCCTTGACGAACAACACGAGTGAAGGCTGCACAGCTTTTTAAGCCTCAGAACACAGATGTGTCTCTTCCTCTGTGTGTGTGTGTGTTTTTTTAATGTCTCTGTTGTCATTTCTCCAGCAGCTCTGGGTTCAGTATCACTTTGTTTGCAATCAAATTTCTCTCTTTTTAAAAAAAACAACAACATAAAAACAGTGGATGGAAGGTATCATCAGCAGCAGCAGCAGCAGCAGTCGGGGGAAGTCAATCTTCACTCGTTTCTCTCCTTTAACCTGAAAAGGGGATTTCGTTGCCCTCGTCACTATAAAAGAGAGGCTTAGCTCGTTATGTTCTATAATCCAATCTGTGAGCTGCCTGAATTGGCAGTGCAATGACATATCAATATTGTCCTTGGTATACCAGAGACAGTGGAAATGCAACAAAGCAGCGTGGAGGAAATGTTAACAACATCACAGTGAGGAAGGAAGAGGAGGAGGAGGAAGAGGAGGAAGAGGAGGAGGAGGAAGAGGAGGAAGAGGAGGAGGAGGGGGCAGAAGAAAAGAAAAAAAACATTTCTGGCTGTAAGTGAGCACCAGCTGGGAATACAAGGTTGTAGCAATGTTTCCTCTGTACTCGTTCACTTTGGCTGGTCCACTGCTGCATAAACATTCCCACCACTGCCACGGCAATTTGATTAATGTTAAATACTGAGGCCGTTGTTAAAAAATGAGCTTTGGGTGCAAGGGTGGAAAAAAAAAAAAGAAAAGACAGAGGTGGAACAAAAATGTTCCGGTGAACCCTGCAAGAGTCTTTCTGCAACATGCATTAAGAAATGTTAAAGGACAAATCATGCGACACCCAGCGACGTATAGGAACGGACGCGCTTGGAAATGGCAGTGGGAGGTTCGGCCGAGCTGCAGGCGCTGTCACAAACATTAGCCCTCGACTTTTCTCTGACAAACTGAATGTGCTTATGTTGATCCTGTTTTTCCTCTATAGGGGCTTTGGAGACTCTTCATCAGAGCAGAGTCACAGAGGAGTCGGAAATAGGAAGTATAGGAACGCTTTGCTTAGTAGCTGGATTTCTATTTAAAGGAGCAGTGTGTGGGATTTTTGACACCCAGTGGTGAAGTTACAAATTGCAGCTGAATACAATAAATGCTATGTTTAAACTGTACGTATAAATACACACACATATACGTAATCAGTGGTGTTCAGCCTCAATGTGTAACTGCACCACTTGATGTCTCTTGCTATATATTATTCTGCCATCTTGTGGTGAAGTTACATATTGCTGCTGAAGACTATAGACACTATACATACATGTATACGTATATATGTGTGTGTATATATATATATATATATATATGCAAATATATGTCTATGACCTGACAATCTAACCAGATTCTTATGTTTTTGGACTGAAACAATTACATTTCTCAACAGGAGATGATACAGGTCAAAACGCATTAATCTATTTGACTGAAATTCTCCCTAATTCAGTCAGAATTGCCCAACAGTTCCAACCTTGTTTAATTTTTTTAGATTTTTCATTCGCTAATAGGTCATTTAATTGCTCTAAACAAACGCTATCTCTCAGAAACACATTTCAGCTCTGCCCAGTATCCACATCCTTGAACAATGACAAGCTTTCAGAGAGGACAGAATTAAAATTCAAAGACAAGGCGGTTCATTTTAGTTCCAGGAACCACTGTGTGAAAAACACTTGACTGATTTTAATCACATTCTTGTTTTTTTGCCTTAATTTTTTTATTTTTTTTTCTTCAGCTTAGAGCACCGCATGACTTTTTAAACCCTGCTGGTGCTTTGGCTGAGTGTTTCGGCAGATCGACAGCACCATCTAGCAGGAGTCCTGAGGTACCGGCCGTGTTGACTGAAGTCATTAGGTATTCAGTCCTAAAAGCTCCCCAGAAGTGCTGCAATAGCAAACGTTTATTTGCAGAATGGGCTTTTACTAAGAGCACTTTATCTCCCTGTCTGTTGTACACTTCACTCAGTCGGGATTATCTCTGTCTACATGTGTCTGCGCCGTTCCGCTGGAAGACAGGAGGGATGAGCCTCTGGATGTGATTGGCATTCCGCAAAAATAACACAAATCTCCGTCTGTGAATAATTGCATAATTCCTCTCCGAGGCAGACTGCAGAGGATAAACAGACTTTGAATTTTAAAAAATATTCTATCCAGTAAGAGATGACCATCTTTAGGAGTCACTCCATAGTCTCTTTCGCCATGAATTTTTGTCATGAGACGTTTGTTTTCGAGGTTGCAGGCAGAGCTGAGGGTCTTTACGGAGGTAAGAAGTGTCAATCAGTTCCCATTGCAAGGGCCGGAATGAATGTGAGTACCGTACTTGTGAGATTCATCGAGTGTGCAACACCGCTGGAAATGGCGGCCGAGCAGCAAAGCATTTGATGGCACTATAAAGTCAGACAGTTACGGGTTTATCGTTCCGAGGGTCTGGACGACTCGGGACACGCTTCCCAGATGCTGATCGTCTCTGTGTCGTGCTTTGCTGCTTCAACCCGCCGACCCCTCCACTCCACAACTCCATCACGTCGCCCCGTAATGACGCCGTTTATATCGGTGACCGTCCTCTCGCCGCTTCTGTTATCGACCACACACACTCGCGGTGCGTACGTGAGGCAGTCATTAAAAATGCACAGCGTCTCTCCAAACAGTGTCCCGACGAGCCACTCGCGCTCATTGGATAGCGGTCATTAAAATTTAGCGGAGAGGGCAAAGCCAGGGCCCGGGCCCGGGCAGGTGTCGGGTTCCTCCGTTCGGGCCGGGAATGAATTTTTCAAAGTGCCGTCGCCTCTGCAGGCTCCAGTGCTGATGCCTCAAGGCTGCCCGCTACGCTCCGACACTGCTGTTGTCTGTGGTTACGTGGCGCCGTAGCCGAGGCGTGACAAAAGCAGAATCAACAATAACAGCATGAGTCTCAGGACGGTGATACTCATCCATTTAGTGCTGGTCGTGAACCCGGCGCACTCCACCAAAGGTGAGTATTTCATTCGTTACCTTGAGGGAGAACAGACGGATCGAAGAGAATTATATTGCTGGTACAGCGAGAGCTGGGCTCGGGCTGTTGTGCAAGTAAAAACCTTGTGGTATTAGCTAGCAATGCCAAGGGTTGAAACGGACAACTTTACAGTTCCGTACATTTTGTATATCTTATACTATCGACTTTCTCCCGTGTTGCCGTGGTGTCACCGTATGCGAACGATGCCACAGTATTCTCTACGCATGAGCATTTTCTGCTTGTTGACTTCCACGCCGAAACTGTGGAAACATGTGCAGAGCTTCAAGGCCAGTTTTGGACCAATGCATCGCAGAGGAAACTCCCAGTTTGTTTCTAAAGTTTCATTTTAGTCGTACGATCGTCTCATTTTCACCGGCACGCGTTCGCTACGTCCTGCACACTGCGTCAAATCTTGCTAGCGTGACTTTCCGCCGTTGTCATAGAAATTGTGTCAATGGTGGCATCCAAGCCCAAGGTTGCCGATGCTTGTTTTGAGAGGCTGCATCAATTCCAAGAGCAAAGTTAAAGATATGAAGGTGCAGTCACCTGGACTTTCCATCTCCAACTCTCTGTACTGAGATTCTGTTTTTTGACGTTGAGGTGTCAAATGTGGAGGAATCCTGGCGGCTCCCTCTGGCAACATCTCCAGTCCCAACTTCCCGGGCCTCTACCCCTACAACACTGACTGCTCCTGGCTGATCGTGGTGGCCGAGGGCTCCTCCGTCCTCCTCACTTTTCACTACTTCCAGTTGGAGTATCACGCCAACTGTGGCTACGACTACATCAAGATCTACAACGGCATATCGGAGGACGAGGGGAACCTCCTCGGGACGTTTTGTGGGGACATCTCTCCACCGCAGTTCACGTCTTCTTGGAATGTCATGTCCATCATCTTCCACTCCGACCGTCACGTGGCCCACAGGGGCTTCAGCGTGGGATACAGAAAAGGTAACGGGGTCAAAGTATTGGTGCCATATGGCATCATGGGACCACTCAACACAAACATGGAAGGTACAGGTGACCTTGCCTTCCTCCCTCTGCAGACATGTGTGGTGGCGTCCTCACTGGCCTGTCAGGTGTCATCTCCAGTCCAGGTTACCCGGATGAGTACAGGAACAACGCCGACTGCTCCTGGGCCATCCACGTGTCCAACACCAGCGTGGTCACCTTGGCCTTCTTGGACTTCCAGTTGGAAAACAACGAGGGATGTAATTTTGACTTTGTCGCTGTTTTCGATGGCCCGACCGTCACCCATCGCCACCTGGGCAAATACTGTGGCGCCGATAAACCTCCCAACGTAGTCACCACCTCCAACCAGCTTCTGGTGGTCTTCAAGTCAGATTTCAACATAGGAGGCCGAGGGTTCAAGGCGTGCTACTACTCAGGTAAGAAGGTTTCCACTTCTTACAGCGATGTATTGCCGATAATTGTGCATATTTTAAAGAGATCTATTCTGGTCCATTTGTGCCCAGTTTTGCAGCCAACGCTGCAGCAAACCACCAGGGGGTGGTCGCGGTGCTTTGGATTCACTTGTGGGGACAATGTCACGTCATCCATCTTAACACAATCTGTGTGATGTTGCACCAAAGCAGCACTTCTCCACATAGGATGCAAGACCCGACTACCACAATAAAGCTTTTTCTATTGTATTTACCTGTAACATCAACCTCTTTGGCAGGAACTGAGCCGAAGCGTTTTAAAACTAAGGCTTAAGACAGTTGACTTACTTGTCTGATCCTCTGTGCCTCCCCTCTACACAGGCGAGTGCCAGCAAGTCCTGTCGGTCGAAAGCGGAAACTTCAGCAGCCCACATTTCCCCAGCATCTACCCCAACAACATCAACTGCCACTGGGGCATCACCCTGGCCGCCGGGTATCGCATCAAGCTCTTCTTCCCCGTGATGGACCTGGAGGGTCGGAACAGTTTGACAGACGAGTGCGACTACGACTCGGTGGCGGTCTACGACGGGGACAGTCAGGCGGACGCGCTGCTGGGACGTTGGTGCGGCAGAGAGAAACCTCCCTTTCTGATCTCCAAGGGCAACAAGCTGCTGGTGGTGCTCAGCACGGACAGGAACGAGGCCCACAGAGGGTTCAAGGCTTCTTATGTCGGAGGTAAGACCGGTGCTGTATTTTCTTAAATCCAATATGTGACACTAAACCAGTGGTTTTCAACTGTTCTGGCGTCGGGACCTACCATCACCCCTTAATGAACCGCCGCGACCCAAATCGCGGCGTACGGTATGTACACAAACGTTGCAGGTTTTCTTCTATCCTTAGAATTGTGTTAGCATTCATGGGAATGGACGATACTCAAATGCTTTCAAAATCCCCCATAATAAAAGCATGGGAGCAACTTTTTTTTCTATGCGAAGGCCCGCGACCCACTGAAAATTGAGAATCACTGCTCTAAACGCTGTGTCCCCTTTCGTCCCCTCCAATCCAAGTGGTGCCGGTGAACGTCAGCTGCACGAGATCGGAGTTCACCATCCTGATACCTCAGCAGTCTTTGCCTCAGCTGGACCGCGAGAGCATCTACCTGGGGAACCCCACGTGCACATCCCAGCTAACGGCCACCTCGTACAAGATACTCGCTCAGTTCGTCAACTGTGGCACAGCCAGCCAGGTGACACCACTAGAACCAGAGATTCACCCTTGAGACGACGACAGCTTCCGTTCTAACTCCCGAATCTCTTTCCAGAAACATCGCAACATCACCATGCTGGTGAACAAGCTCTACATCGACTTCTCTGACGGGAAGCAGCAGAACGTGCACGAGTACAAGGTGCAGTGCGACGCCCTGCGGAAGGTGGCGTCGGTGTCCATCATTACGGCAGAGGAGCGGCGCCTGGAGGAGCAGGGCCAGCAGGGCGACGCCGACAGTGGCGGCAAAGCAGCGGTGCAGGAAGCCGAGCCCCATGATTTGAGCGATATCGTCTTCATCAGCATCTGTGTTCTGGCTGTTATCCTCATGGTGATCGCTATTATTTGGCTGGTGTTGCTATAGTAACTAACTAAAGAGAGGACTCCAGTTAGCAAGATGTCATATTTTTAAATTACATTTTGTAAAAAAAAAAAAAATTTAAAAGAGAACATAAAAAAAAATCCTAAAAACATGCTCAAACACGATTAAAGCACAATAGATTCAGCATCATGATCACTACAATCTTGACAATATCTTCACAGCACAGTTCACAGAACAGTGCAGGGCGTCTGATGTGCCACAAAAATGTGTCTTGATTTTGGTTTTTTAAACCTTGGAAAAAGACGTCTTTGATATACGGTTTGAGGCAAAGTCTTGTTCTTCCTCTTCGGCTATTTCTTGTATTTGCAAACCACCTGGTTCACTGATATGGTGCTGTCCTTCACCTGAGCTCTGATCTCAGGATTGTGCTTGAAGGCAAACACCAGCGCTCGAACAGTCCGTCTGTACGAGCCGCTGATTAACCGCGAGCTCTGGTGGAAGACTTCTCTCTCCAGGACGTCTATCAGACCAGAATCCTCCTGAAAGACAAGGACGTGAGTTTAGGAATGGATCAATCAGTGATCATATTGCTGGAAAGTAAACAAATTATAAAGGGTATCAAATATGTGCTTTATTCAAAGGCATCACAGGATTTGTAACCAAAAAAGTGCGGTCTGAGATTGAGTTGATAAGAAAAATAGTAAAAGAGAAGATCTAGAATTAATCAGGTCAACAGCCCCAGGAAGCTACTTTGAATCCAAACAAGACCATGTCTTGTGTCAACGAACCAGCAAGGATGTACATTAAAAATGGTAGGAAAATACAGTGCTAATAACATTATGAATAATGGTAATGATGAACTATACAAGTAATGTTATTATATAGAAATTGAAATTGCAGAATTTTGAGCCAATTAAGGTCACTAACAACTCAAATGTGTGTTAGGATAACAACAACAACAATAATAATAATAATAATGATGATAATATTAACTCTAGTAACTCATTCATACATAATTCATACAGATGTCAAGATATTGTTGCCTCTCCATTCATTCATGCTCTAAATGAAACATTTACATGACCAGTGTGATGGAAATTAGAGACAAGAGTTGGGATAAAGAGGCCGAGATGAACATAAACAGTTGGGGCATCACACTGACACTTCATTGGGCCGCTCTTCCTCACCTTGACCTCCAGGGCATCAGACATTAGTCTTCTGGCATTGCTCCGAAGTCCTTCGGATTGTTTGTCGGAGCGCACTTCAATAGACGGCTTATTGGAATTCTCCTCGACGAACGTCCTCCACTCGGTGTACACCTTTGCTGCCAGTGAACTCACCTCGGGGTCCAGATGCTTTCGCATTTTGTTCACAGTGTGACCTTAAGAGGAGACAGATTTTCAGCGTGTGATAAACTGAGAGAACACGATAACAGGCCTGACATGTACAAGGTAAACACTTTGAATAGATGAGCAGCAGAGGGGCCATAACGGCGCATAGAAAGCTAGAGGACCATTTATGTTCCTTTAAATTGAGCCTGTTGACCTGAGCAAATAGGAAAGGAAATGCTATTGCAAAGGATGTGCATGCATTAGTGTGACTGGGAAATGTATGAGTCAGAGACAGGAATTCAGGTAAATGTAAAAAAATATATATCTTTTTCACACCAATATTACAGTAAAGGTTTTTTATTTATTTATTCTACATTATAAACAAGAGTGCAGTGTGTAGGATTTAGTGACACCTCGTGATCAAGTTGCACATTGCACCTGAATACTGCTCAGCTTACCATTCCCTTCCAATAATACATAGAATCTATGGTGGCCTTCAAGCTCAATAGGTGATGAGTTTGTCCATTCAGGGCTACGGTAAAAACATGGTGGTGCAACATGGTCACCTTGAAAGAGAGGATCTGCTACTTGTGAAACTACAAGAGACTCATTCTGGAGTGATGACAATGACAGTCCATATAAATAACAGTTAGATCTAATATTCATTTTCTGCCCATGACAATTATTCAACTTACTAAATGAAACTCATCAAAAGTGGGCAGGGAATTTTTCAATGTATAGTTTGTAAAAATTTGGGCGAAATTACTTTTATTTATATTAACAGAAATGTAATGTGATGTAATCATAGTGGTGCTTTTATGAGTTGTCACCTTGTGTGAGCCCTTTACATTTACATCATAAGTGAGTCCCTCTCTATGGAAGCTGCCATATTGTATTACCATGTCCTTTACAATTAGTAAGAGAAGTCTATACCATAGGTTCTCCCACCTGCTTGGAAGAGAAGGGTGGGGTGAGGGGTGTTCAGCTGCAACATGCAACCTCGCCACTAGATGTCACTTTAAGATAGGCATATTGTATTTGCTATGAATGACTGTGGCACACACTAGATTATTAATTATATGATTGTTGTGGTAACTGGACGTATTTACCATCCACCCAACCTCCATTTTACCTATTTTAGTTGATTTGAGAACCTGTGTTGATGGGATCTTCTTGCTGAGTTCAGTCAGGGCAGACAGCAGGTTGTCTTTACTCTGCTCAGGCAGCTCCAATATGGATTTACACCTCATGATGTCCTCGATCACAACCACTCTCTGGAACATCCAGCCACACCCAGACACCATAAACAAACATACATGTCACATTCACTGTGGCACTATTGTTTCAGTCTATGTTGTCGGTGCCAACGTTGTCAGAACTCACCCGTAAAGACTCGATAGTGGCTTGCTTGTAAACTCTCTCGTTGCTTTTAGACTTTGGAGCCGCTTCACCTTTTGGGAGCTTCACCACGAACTTGTCCATTTTCAGGAAGCTAATGAAACCAAACTAGTGAGGGTTGAGCTCAGTGCTACAGGCAGCTAATGCTAACCCGAAGCTAGCAAGTAGCCAGCAGCCTCTTGCTACCTGGCCCACTCTTTGCAATCTGAAATTCAATATTTCTAACGATTGAACAAAAATAATAATTGCGCGTCCTGTTCCTTGATGTGCTCTCTGACCGGCAACAATAACAGACGTTGTGTTTGTAAAAGCTAACAGTGGCTCAGATGCTGTGGTAAACAGTAGAGGCTAATGGTGCATTC